>MU684971.1:0-15476 GCA_026770625.1 Nicotiana glauca | reverse complement strand
GAGTTTTATGTGTCTTTATTTATTCTAGTTCAATTGTAGTAGGTGATTTATAATTGTACCTTTCAGCTTTCATATAAGCAATTGTATGAGGTGCTTAGAGTATTCATGTTAGAGTTAACTTGAAGTTGTCGCAGCAGTTGAGGTTCTGTGCCACAACGGGATTAGAGGTAATCCTTAGGTTTACAAAGAGTTTTGTAAATGCTGTTTTTGGCTCAGTGATTTTAGTGGAAGTTTGAAAAAATCTTACTGAGTACTAGGTCGTAGTATTTTCACCTTTTTATCTAGGTGTTTTCCACGTAAAAATCTATGTGTTCTTTATTTTCTGTATTTATTAGTTTGCAAACAGCAGTAGTTGGAACACCTAGAAGAACCAAGTCCTTCAATAGTTCGGTTAAGGAAAAATTGGGTACCACTCAAATCATCCCCCTCTTGTATGGTATTGACGTTTTGAACATCAATTTGTATCAGAGCAGGTTATCCTTGAAGAGGCTAACACCTTAGGAACATATCCAGATGAGTGCACCACCTAGAAACTGGGAAGGACAATCCACTGATAGGCCTCCACTCTTTAATGTCCAGTACTACTCTTGGTGAAAAAATAGGATGAGAGATCACATCATCGGAGAAGACTACCAGTTATGGGACATTGTCATCGATGGTCCCCTTGCTACCATGCAAAAGAAGGCCAAAGGAGTAGATGTGCCGAAAACAAGAGTTGACTACAATGTTGAGGACTTGAGGAAGTGGGAAAATAATGCAAAGGCCAAGAAATGGCTTGTGTTTGGACTTGGTCCACACGATTACATTAGAATTCAAAGTTGTACCACTGTTAAGGAAATCTGGGACACTTTGCAAGTGGCTCATGAAGGAACACCTCAAGTGAAGAGGTCCACGGGAACACTGATGTATTCTCAATATGAAAATTTCACCACGAAGGAAGGGAAAAACATCCAAGAGATGTATACAAGGTTCACCACAATGACAAATGAGCTTAAGTCTCTTGGAAGGGTTATTCTTGAAGAAGACAAAGTTGAGAAGATTTTGACAAGGGTACTGCCAATCTCTTGGGAAAGCAAAATCACTACTATTCAGGAATCAAAAAACATTGCCACTCTCAAGTTGGATGAGCTAATAGGAAATCTCACTACCTATGAACTTAGAAGGCAAACCATGAAGATGGATGTACCCAAGAAGGAAAGGAACCTAAAATTCAGAATCGCTGAAGGTGATGATCTAAAGGAGGATGAAATGACCATGATCACAAAGGACTTCAAAAAGTACCTAATGAGAGGAAATGGTCCTTCATGAAATGGAAGCTACATCAAACAAAGGGTTCCTGAAAAACAAACCAATGAGGGGTGTTACGAGTGTGGGAAAACTGATCACCACATCAAAAACTGTCCTCAATGGGAAACTAAATGGAAGAAGGAACAGGAAGAAGGAACAGGTTCATCCCAAGAAGAACAAAGGATCAACAAAGGCTATGGTTACTGCTTGGGGTGAAAGCTCAGATGAGGACTCATAAGATGAAGATGGAGATGAACAAGAACTTATGGCAATTGGAGAATCCGATGAGGAATTTGAGGTAAGTATAATTCATCTCAAAGACAAGATTAAATTTTTGGCTAAAGAAAGTCTATCTGAGTTACTCCTGGATTTTATTGATGAATCTGAGGATCTAAAAAATGAAAACAAACATCTCCTAAGTAGTGTGATTTTGAAATCTAAGTGCAAAAATCTGGAACTTAGGGCTACTGAAAGTGAAAGTAAAAATGCTGAGTTAAAGAACCTGGTTCATGAACTTGACACCACTGTCTTAGAGCTTAGATCTGAAAAGCTAAAATTTAAATTAGAAACTGGAAAAAAGAAAGTTGATCACACACAACTCACTTTAGAAAAAAATTTAGGAAAAATGAAAGATGAGTTGTACAAAAAAAATGAGCAGATAAGAGTCCTTAAGGAGGATCTAAACAAGGTTAAATATGAGCTAGACAGAACCTGTAAATGGAACAGGTCCTCCGGTGCACTTTCATAACTACATGAACACCATCGCAGTAATAAGAAAGGACTCGGCTACGAGACCCCTACACCTAAGGGGGATCCCAAAATCAAGTACCTCACACTTCCTGAGAACATGATTTTCACACACCGTGGTAAAACTGGTCACTACAAAAGTGAATGTATTGTAAAAGAAAAGGCTAGTCAAAAGAATAATGAATTTTTTTAAGGGAAAAATAGGATGCCAGGCTGGGCTAAAAAGATTTTGATTCACCCTTTTGCCTATAGAAAGGGACCCAAACTAGTTTGGGTTCCTAAAACTAACCCCTGATTTTCTTTCGCGAGTCCAAGCGAAGGGGAGCAACCAAATATGGTACTTGGATAGTGGCTGTTTAAAACATATGATAGGAAGCAAGAATCAGTTCCTTTCACTTGAGGACCTCAAATGAGATAATATCTCCTTTGGAATGGGAAGAAAGGTGAGATCATTAGGGTTGGAAAGGTAGGTAAATCTGATTCTCATTCCATTAAGAATGTCTACTTGATAGATGACCTAAAGTACAGTCTAATTAGTGTATCAAAATTATGTGATAAAGGTAACTTAGCAGCACTCACCACTACCAATTGTTTTGTGATTAATCTTACTACTGACAAGATTGTTTTGCAGAGAAAAAGAGTAAATCATACTTACATTGTAGATTTTTCCACACTTTCAGAAAATGAACTCACTTACTTAAGTGTGATGGAAAATGATCCCCTCCTTTGGCACAAGTGACTTGGACATGCAAGTCTGAGTCAACTCAACAAATTAGTCTCCAAGGAGCTGGTGATAGGGCTGCCTAACATCAAGTTCAAGGAAGACAAAGTTTGTGAGGCTTGTGCAAGGGGGAAGTTTGTGAGGCTTGTGTAAAGTGGTAAGTACCACCAGAATGATGGAACTGGTCCATATGGATCTCTGTGGTCCAATAAGAACAGTAAGCAGAGGTGGTAAAAGATATGTGCGGTGGTAATCAACTTGCATCAATAAGGTCTGATCATGGAACTGAATTTGAAAATGCTAAGTTTGTTGAATTTTTGAATGGTACATCATAAATAGTTGCATGACTAGAACTCTTTTTAAGAACATTCCCTATGAGTCACTTAAATGGAGAAAGCTAAATATATCCCATCTTAGGGCATTTATATTCTAGTGCTTTGTGCACAATAATGGTAAAGACTCCCTAGGTAAGTAAGATCCCAGAAGTGATGAGGAGTATTCTTCACATAGTAAAGCTTTGATGATATACAGTAAAAGAACTACGTGTTTAGAAAAAAATATATATGTATTTAAAACTAGCATTCTTTCTGAGAAGGAGGAACAAGATAATGAAGAGATAGGGCTGATAAGAAATTCAAATGGTGAAACCATAGTCCATCTTGAAGAAGCATCACAGGAAGGAACATGTGATGGAACATGTCCTTCTACCCAAGACAACATGACAGAGGGAACTGACTGGAAAGGAACTGATCCCCAAACCTCAAGGGAACCTGTCCATGAACCTATTGCTCAATAACAAAACTAGGAAGGAACATCCAAAGAAATTGACACTCCTATTGCAACATCCACGGAATTGGATATAGATGAACCTGGTTCATCTATGATTAGAAGTTGTATATGGGAATGATTGGTTCTCTTTTACATCTCACTTCTAGAAGACCTGACATTGTGTGCAGTGTAGGTCTTTGTGCTCGATTGCAGGCAAATCCAAAGGATCACCACTTGTATAATGTAAAGAGAATATTGAGATACTTGAAAGGCACCAGTGACCTTTGCCTTTAGTATCCAAAAGGTAGTAATTTTAACCCAGTGGGATATGCTCATGCTGTTTATGCAGGTGGCACACTTCCTTGGTTCATGTCTTGTGTCATGGGCTACTAAAGGGAAAAATTTAGTGGCCTTATCTCCTGCTGAATCTGAGTATGTTGTTGTTGCTTCATGATTATGCTCAATTGTTGTGGATCAAGCAACAGTTGAAGGATTTTTGTATTGAAGTTGGTTGCATCCCTATTTTTTGTGATAAAACTAGTGCTATTATTATGACACATAAACTAGTTCATCATAATAGAACTAAGCACATAGATGTTAGGCACTATTTTTTTGAGGGACAATTATAAGAGAGGCTTGATCACTGTGGAGTTTTGTGCTACTGACAAGAAAATTGCTGACATCTTCACAAAAGCCTTAAGTAGAGATCACTTTGAGAGGAACTGGTTGGAATTAGGGATGATTAAGATCACCTAAAAGGACCAGCTCAAGTTTAAACAAAAAAATGGAAAAATTGGGTTAGAAAGTCTGTAAATTGTGTATAATTAGATTAAATCTTGCTCAGTGTCATACTTTCCATAGTATACTCTTGTGCCACATGCTAAAATGACTCATTAATCTCTAATGATATTTTCTCTATTTTGGCAAATTTAGACTTACACAAGAGAATTTTCAATGAAGAACCTGGTTCATCAAGATAACACGTATGTTTTCTACACTCTGCATAATTTGAAATAACTATATTTGGATAATGAGCAGAGTCCTACCAAATACCAAACTCTTTTTGGACTTATCCGTTATAAGTGAACCAATTTCGTTCAAAAGAGTCACAACCGAATGGAAGTACCTAGATTTCAGGGATACACTCCAACGTCTCTTCAAAACTGAATTTTAGTTTGATTAAGCTTCTAAGTGTCTGAAAATCTGTAGTTACCCCATCAATTATTCCCATGTATATTGATCAGCTTTAGTATATTCCTTACTTTATCTCCCTCAAGCCATCAAAAACACTCATTCTTCTTCCATGTTCCAAACACAATCTAATTCTCTTCTTTTCCATACCTTAGCCTAAATATTTCAAACACCTTTGAAAATCCTTTATCACCACCATAGGAAACCACTTCCACACCTTGTACCACTCCGTCAACCACACCAATCTCTAAGAAGAGTATAGTAAAGATGATGTCTCGTAAGATTATCGCTGAAGAATGGCAGATCAAGAAGATAAACAAGGAGTTGAAAGCAGGTAGGGAAGAAGAATTCTAAAAAATCTAAAGATTCATTAAGTCTACTACTGATGGGGAAGAAAGTAGGTCTTCCAAAACATAATATGTATCTTCTAATTCTAAAGTTAGCCTTGAGACAATTTCTGAAGTTGCTGCAAATTGGAGAATAGATTTGTACTTGTCAGATCTATAGAAGGTGTTGAGACTACAGAATTGGAGAAGTTAGTAGTAAAAATTAAAAGGGAAAAGAAAAAGAGAGCAAGGGTACTAGGAGTATTGTGAGGGGAAAGGGTACAAGAGAGGTTGATTCTTCACTCACTCTTATTGGTCTAACAAAAGAAACCGGTGGAAAGGTTTTTTGTGGAGAGGAATTTAGTGAAATAAAAGAGAGTGTGAGCAAAACAGGGGGAAGTGGGTCTGGCAAAGCTGCTGAGGGGTTGGTTCAAGTTGGAAAAAATATAGATGAAACTGTTCCATCTGAATAGGAAACCCTCATGTCATTCCCTATGGTTTCATTCTCACAAATGTGCTTGAACATTTCAAGGTACCTATGAAGAAGTGGGAGGTTAGTACAAGAAAAGATCATTTTGGGGTTAATACTCTACTTGCTTGCAATTATGAAGTCAATTTCATTCCTAATGAACCTGGTTCATCTTAAAAGACACCTATCAATAGCAAAGTCTGAGTCTGTCACACCTCCTTTTTCACTTCATCCCCGGAAGGGTATAATAAAGGTAGTTTTTTCCAATTTAAGTGACAATCAAAACGGAATTTATTTTATTAAAAAATTTAGAGTTGCCACTAGGGAGATTTATGGCGTCCCAAGTCACCGGTTCAAATCCCGAATTGAGAAAAGATTAACTCTGTATTACAGTCCGCGAACCAGAAATTTTGTTAACCCAGGAGAAGGTGTTAAACATTCTCGAGTTCCATGGTTCTACATCGCTCAACTGTTATATTCGGCTAAATAATCAGATTTTAAACAATTATGAACCTATGTGCAATTTTAGCTTTTGACCGCCTTTATTTAATTAATTTTTAAGAAAGATTGCAATGCTATTTAAAATATTTTCGGGCCACATCACATAAATGCACCCGTAGCCTAGAACACATTATATCTAACGTTGAGATTTGGATTTGGGTCACACAAATGTAAACCCAAGTTTAGGAAAGCAGATTATTAAATAACGCGCCTAAAAGCAACTACGCGTTAGCGAGGGCCATGAAAATTTGCTAAATAGCGCACCTCAAATTCTAAGGTTGAGTTGAAAATTAAAACGAGGGCCACGCAGTTGTCATTATTGTTCGCAATGGCACGCCTCAAATTATTCTACTTAAAGAGGTCTCTAAACTAAATAATGTTTTCCTAAATGGCTTACAAGATATTTGTTAATTATTTAAAACAAAAAGGGCTTAGTCCAGCCCCCTAAATAAACTGATGATCCAATTGAGAATAGGCTGCCCAGTCTGGGCCCGACACGAGCCCAACAACTTGCAGAACCCCAAAAGATGCTGAGGTTGTTGATGGTGTAAGATGAAATACAAACGACTGTTGTTGAGACCTAGGATCGGGTCCCTCCAAGGGAAGGAAATATCACGCAGATAACTAATACTGATACTATGAAGCATGAGTATATGTCCAGTTGGCCTTCCAATTCAATAGCTACTAGTATGACCATTTTAAAACATCAGGATCAAGCAGATATAAAATAATCAAACTCAACTCAAATTTGAAACTATCTTTAAAACAGACAATTGAACACTATTTGGGGCAATCTAAATTGCACTTTTAAACTAAATGGACTCGTCAATCCTTAAATCTCACAATATGAATTAGTATAATTCCACCAACCATTACTTAACACTTAACAAACTTGAATGGCACATTCAGAAAAAAAGTCCAATTATTACAAATATTGTCATGCCTAGATTATGTAGTTCTCACACTCCAATGGAGTCTAAATCCAGCATCTAAATCAAAACATACTTTCATGAAGAAACATCTATATCAAATTAACTAAACATGAACAATATAAAGCTGAACTACACGGTAATCAACATAAATTGATTTTCACGTTTGCAAATCCTCATACACGTTTAAGCAAGCTTCCACTCTACTACAAATTCAAGGAAAATACCTGAAGATTGACAATGGAAAAAAAATGGTTACTCGGTGGTAAACAACATCAAATGATAGCCCCAGATTCAACAAATTTAAAAACGGAATCAGTTCACAAACACCAATAGAGCAGTAGAAAACTCCAGGAAGGGAACCAACTTTAAAACGATTAAAGTGAGCTATACTGCGGTAATCTCAAATCAAAACCTCAAACAACAAAATTGTTTTTTCAAACCACTTCCAACCCATAAATAAACCCAGATTCCACCATTAAAACCATGAAATCAACTTGTAATAAAATGGAATAGTGACTCTCACACAAACTTCATTCACAATAACTTCTCAAAAAACTAATATCAATCCATTGCTGATCCTAAATATGCACCTATTTACTGACTTGTTAACCAAGCTAAAGTCTGAAATTTAATTACAGACCCCTACTAGAAGCTTCCTATTTCTGTTATCCAAGATTCCCTAATCTAGACTACCCAAATTATCCTTGAACCTAAAATGGGTTATGGGTCAATGACCCAAAGGTTGAGTCCATTTAAACCCCCAGCCCAAACCTGAACTTAAAAGTCTGAAAACAATCGAGCCACATTTCTGGATTAAACGGAAACAAGATGAGCACATAAGCAATTGGAGTATAAATATTTTTTGGAAATTCAATTAGGGCAGCTAACATTAATGAAATTGACACTAAATTTCTGACAGTCTGTCTAAACTAATTAAAGAAAAGAAAACTTTTTAAAACTAAGATGCATGTACAAGATGACTTTAACACTAGGAAAGCAACAAAAAAATTAAAAGAAGAGAGGGAAGCATATGGCAAGTGAAAATGAAAAATGAAAGAAAAATTTAAGAACAGTTAACAAAAAGGAAAAAATAAAAAGGAATACCTAAAAAGGCTCAGGTCAATCTTGAACAAACTCCAAAAGGTCCTTTGATTTTTTGACCGGAGTAGACCTTAATCTTGTATTTTCATGTGAAAACACACGACTAAGGTCCAATACGGTCTAAAATCTTCACCAGTCCACTAAAGTTTGAGTTAGATGAATTAAGCTTTGCCCTCTGATTTGATATTTGAGGTGCTCTGTAGAGTTTCGAGGGTAACAGATTGGGTATTTGGGAAGAGGGGAGGCAGGGGATTCAAGGGTGTTATTTTGGGGTTGAACGGAGGCGGCGCCTCCACCGCCACCGGAGAAACTGTGGAGGTGCTAGGGTTAATTTCTTCAAATGGATATTCGAAGAGTACCGCAAAGATTCGAAGGAAACAGTTGCCAGATTCGTTATGAGGTGATAAGAAGGGTGTTGTGGTGTAAATTTGGTTAGGATTGGACGCCGACCACCGCCATAGGTGATTTTCGGCGGTGGCAGATGGCGGCTCAGAGCGGAGGGATCAGAGATGGTGAGGGGGTTCTGAGGGGGGTAGGGTGTTAAGACACTTATATATTAAAACCTCATCAGTTCTCAACCGTTGGATCTCTTTACCTCGACGACTGAGATTAACCGGAACCAAACGATGTCATTTTTTAGGATGGGGTATTTTAGTAGGTTTGGGGTGGACTTGCACCGTGCATGGGGCTATTTGGTCGAGTTTTTGAGGAATTTGGGCTGGATTTGGGAATTTAATCAAGACAAGCCCAATTCAATCAAATTTCCACAATTCTTTTCCTTTTTTTTTCAAAATTCAACCAAAATCTAAATTAAATTATAAAACCAAACTAACCTATCAACAATGCTAATTAATCCTAAATAATAATTCTCACAAATAATTAAAACAAATTGAAAGAAAAACCACCTAAAATCAAAGTTTAAATTAAAGGCAAATTAAATTATTTTTTGTGATTTTCCTGTTATAAAATGACCAATTACTAATTAAAAATTGTCAAATTAAATCCTAAATGCAAATGCGCATATATTTTTTTTTTGTATTTTCCATTAATTAAAATAATATAAACACGCACAAACAAATGCAAACAATTAATAGAAAATACCACGAAAATCCACAAAATTGCAAATAATGAAAAGAATTTTTTTTTTTGAAATTATGGGAGTAATTCATATAGGGAAAAAATCACATGCTCACAGCTGCCCTTCTTCTTGTGGGAAACACGCATAGTTTTCGGGCAAAGATAAAGTGGGCGGATATGAGCGATTTGCCCGCTCGAGTACTCCGTGGGAAGCATTTTTGAAATTTTGACCGCACCTTGCTTTCGAGGTTGCCTTCATATCCTTGGCTAAAAAGGAATCAGGTTAGTGTAGTTCAGGAATATTTGGTAGTTGGGACTACCATGAAGCCGTGATTTCACAGCTGTTGCTGTTACTGCTACTGTACCACCTTATTATACCATATCAAAAATAAAAGAAGCTAGACTAAACTATGATATATGACTAGCAAAAACCTATCTATATCTTCAAACTTGATCCTGCAGCTCTTTGCCGTGCTGACTTGTATTGTCCTAGTGAAATTCCTCTGTTCTCGCCTTGAATTGTAATCTGAGATGTTTTCCCTTTATTCACGTGGATGCCTGACTTCCCAAAACTTAAACTACATTCTGAGATGCTTTCCTTTTTGTCCAGGTGGGCACTCAACTGTTGAATTTTAATTGTATTCCCTTGCTCTCCAGGCGGGCTCCTGACTATTGAAATTGAATTGTATTTTTAGTTGCTGCCCCTTTCTCCAGGTGGGCACCTGACTGCTGAACTTGAACTGTATTCCCTTGCTCTTCAGGCGGGCTTCTGATTATTAAATTTGAAATGTATTCCCTGCTCTCCAGGCAGGCTCCTGATAGCTGACTTGAAATGTATTCCATGATCTCCAAGCGGGCTCCTAACTACTGACTTGAAATGTATTCCCTTCTCTCCAAGCAAGCTCCCGACTGCTGACTTGAAATGTATTCCCTTGTTCTCCAGGTGAGCTCCTAGAAGCTGACTTGAAATGTGTTCCCTTGTTCTCCAGGCGGGCTCCTGACTACTGATTTGTAATGCGCTCCCTTGTTCTCCAGGCGAGCTCCTGACTAATGATTTGAAATGTGCTCCCTTATTCTCCAGGCGGGCTCCTGACTGTTGATTTGAAATGTGCTCCCTTGTTCTCTTAGCGGGCTCCAGACTACTGACTTGGATGTATTCCCGTGTTCTCTAGGCGAGCTCCTGACTTCAACAAAAGAGACAAAACAAAGAATATTTTCTGCCCCAGTTTGGTGGATGGGCACATATGTGATTGTAAACTACATCATGTTACCGAATATTAGTAAGAATTTGAAAGCTAAAACTTGAATTCTACTCCCTTGTTCTCCAGGTGGGCTCCTGATTGCTGAAACTTTAATGTATTCCCTTGTTCTCTAGGTGGGCTCCTGATTGCTGAACTCGAAATGTGCTCCCTTGTTCTCCAAGCGAGCTCCTAACTACTGACTTGAACGAATTCCCTTGTTCTCCAGGCGGGCTCCTGACTGCTGATTTGAAATGCGCTACCTGATCTCCAGGCGGGATCTTGACTGCTAAACTTGAAAGTATTACCTTGTTCTCAAGGCGGGCTCCTAACTTCAACAAAACAGACAAAACAAAGAATATTTTCTGCCCCAGATTGGTGACTGGGCACATATGTAATTGTAAACTACCTCATGTTACCAAATATCAGTAAGAATTTGAAAGCTAAAATTTGAATTGTACTCCCTTGCTCTCCAAGTGGGCTCATGATTGCTGAAACTTGAATGTATTCCCTTGTTCTCTAGGCAACCTCCTAATTGGTGAACTCGACATGTGCTCCCTTGTTCGCCAGGCTGGCTCCTGGCTGCTGACTTGAATGTATTCCCTTGTTTTCCAAGCGGGCTCCTGACTGCTGAACTGAAATGCGCTTCTTCGTTTTGCAGGCGGGTTCCTGACTACTAAACATGAAAGTATTCCCCTATTCTCCAAGAGGGCTCCTAACTGCTGAACTCGAATGTGCTCCCTTATTCCACAGGCGGCTCCTGACTGCTGATTTTGAAATGTGCTCCCTTGTTCTCCAGGTGGGCTCCTGACTGTTGATTTGAAATGTGCTCCCTTGTTCTCTAGGCGGGCTCCTGACTATTAAGTTGGATGTATTCCTTTGTTCTCTAGGCGGGCTCCTGACTTCAATAAAATAGACAAAACAAAGAAAATTTTCTACCCCAGTTTGGTTGATGGCCACATAGGTGAGTGTTAAAATGAATTATTCTACCTACTATTATTGAGAATTGGAAAGCTAAGTCCTATTATCCAGGGAGGTCTTGGCAACACTTAATTAAACATCAATTATTGATCTAAGCTGTATCTTCTTAAGGTGTTACTTCCACTAAGTCTTGTTATCTAAGAGGGTCTTAAACTACATCCTATTATCTAGAAAAGTCCAAAAAACTCCTAATTGAATCCTATCTTAAACATGCAAACTTTGACACCAACTTACATTCCTCTGTGCTATTCATGATTGTTTTGGAATTTAACTAAGCCACATTTTCCAGGAAGGTCCTGGGAGTTTACGGTCAAACTTGTTTTGGTGCTTGCTTTTTCCCCGACGGAGAGTTTCTCCAAAACAAACCAATTTTTTTAATGCCCCTGTTTCCATCAAAGGAAAATCTTGTCAGTTTAAAATGGTGGTTAGTTGATGGCATTCTAGCTGAAGATGTCTCCGCTGCTGTGTTTTGCTTTGACCTGCTTCCCCGAACTGGCCCTAAATCGCTTGACTTTATGACTAGCTTTCAAACTCCATGACCTTTGATGATCCGAGTGTTCTATACCAAAAATGTTGTTTTACATCTCTGACCCCTTTATCTGAACCTTTGCATCTCCCATGACATTACCAAATCATTCTACCGATGAAACTTTCGGTGATTCCTTGTATCCCACTTTACATCATGCTCTCTTTGGTATGTTCAGGCCACACTGTGCTATGCTATTTTGAAGCTGGTAGTGAGCTTTGAAATTCTTTCTCATTTTCTTTGAACAAGACCGACATTGAAACATCTTAGAGAAACCAAAAACCCCGAAAGAAATGAAATGCAATGACCTTGAGAGTTAAGGATAAAGATACTCCAAAACCGGACGACTTGCTAAAAAAATAAAATGAAAAGAGATTTATCTGAGTAGAATAGCTAGTACCATTGATCATGACATGCATTTCGTACTAATCGGCCCAATTTGTCCAAACAATCAACCTTCAGTTTCAATACTTTGTGACCCCGAAATTCTATAAACTGATTTCTTCACCCAAACCCTAACCTTGTTCATCCTGCGGTGCCCTGAAAGGTTTTCACCTAAAGACCTCTCCCATCTGTTCACTTCTCAACTCACTTTCGCCTTAAGGTGCCCGTGAGGGTTTTCACCAATAAGACTCTCTCATTTTCATTTCTCTCAGCTCCCGTCGCCTTACGGTACCCGTGAGGGTTTTCACCACTAAAACTCTCTCATTTTTATTATTTTTCTGCCTGGACCAGAGTTTTTCTCCTGAGATGAATCACCTCTATCTGCTCGACTTGTCATTTCCCAAAGACTGATCAAAAGGTCTTTCTTTGGACCGTAATATAGCTTTTAGATAGGGTTAGAAAGAAGGGGTATTACAGGCTCAAAACAATTCAGCTGGGTTTAAAATTACAACTTCCGGAATCAGATTTCTCACAACAACCGCAACTTCTGTCCCAGTTTCTTGCTTGGGGAGTTTTGGATTTTTATTATGATAGGAGCAAACCGTGAGGCTACCTATGTATCCTCAAAAGGAATTAGGTCGAATGTAGTTCATGGCATAAAAATTACTTTGTTGTTGTGACTTTCTTTTCTTTGTTTTTCTTCCATGTTCTCTTCTTTTCTTTTCTTTCTTCCTTTTGCGTTTTCTCTTTTTCTTTTTTTTCTACTCTTTTCTTTTCTTCTAAATTTTTCTTTTTCATTTTCAATTTTCTTCTCACTCTTTTCTTTTATTCATCCTTTACGCTTGTGTTTCTGAGCTTTGCTACTGATTCCAAAAGAGGGATATAAAATAAAATAAATAAGGCTCAATGGGGCAACAAAGGATAAAGTCTTTAGATAGCAGAACAAAATACCTTCGTCATTCCAATGTCCAAAACATGCCAAGTACAAATAAATACAATTAAAATAAATAAAATCATACATAATATCTCTTGACCGTATCAGAATTGCTGGCCATTTCAACAGACTTGCCTTCTATGTCTGTCAAATACAAAGCACCATTGGACCACATTCCCGTCACGATGAATGGCCCCTGCCAATTTGGGGAGATCTTGCCTTTGGCCTCAGCCTGATGTGGAAGAATACATCTCGACACTTGTTGACCCACTTCGAACTTTCGTGAGCGCACCTTCTTATTATATGCTCTTGCCATTCTCTATTGATACAACTGACCATGACACACTGCTGCCAATCTTTTCTCATCAATCAAACAATTCATCCAAGCGGGCTTTGACCCATTCATCATCATCAATTTCCGCTTCTGTGACAGTCCGAAGGGATGGGATTTCCACTTCTAGTATCACTGCCTCGGTGCCATACACTAACAAATATAAAGTCACCCCTGCTAAAGTACGAACAGTAGTACGATAACCCAACAATGCGAAAGGCAGCTTTTTTATGCCACTGTCTGGAACCCTCCACCATCTTCCACGGTATCTTCTTTATATTTTCGTTGGCCGCCTCGACTGCTCCGTTTTCCTTGGGGAGGTAAGGGGTGGAATTGAGACGTGTAATCTTAAATTGCTGACACACCTCTTCATCAGTTGACTATTAAGATTAACCACATTGTCTCTAATGATCACCTTTGGTATCCCAAACCGACATATTATATTTGAGTGCACAAAATAAACCACCGCTTTCTTAGTCACAGACTTGAACATTTTAACCTCAACGCACTTGGTGAAATAATAAATGGCCACCAGAATGAACGTGTGCCCATTTGATGCTGCTAGCTTAATTGACCCAATGACATCCATGACCTATGCAACAAAAGGCCATGGTGCAGACATTGTGTGCAATTCCAATTGTAAAGAATGAATCAAATCTCCATGCACTTGACACTAATGACACCTACGCACAAAACTAATATAATCTTGCTCTATAGTAGTCCAATAATAACCTGCTCGGAGAATCTTCTTTGGCAATACGCACCCACTCATATGCGGTCCACAAACTCCCGAATGTACCACGGTCATGATAGTTGTGGCCTGCTTAGAATCTATGCACTTTAACAACCCAAGGTCTGGAGTTCTTATGTACAATACCCCTCCACTGAAGAAAAATCCACTTGCCAACCGTCAAATTATTCTATTGTGATCACCTATGGCCTGTACCGGATACACTCCCATTCTGATGTATTCTCTGATATCGTGGAACCACGGCTCACCATAAAGTTCCTCTTCCACCATATTACAGGAAGCATGCTGATCATGGACCTGAATCTGCAAAGGGTCCACATAAGCCTTATTTGGATGATGCACCATGGATGCCAAAGAAGCTAAAGCATCGGCAACCTCATTATTATTTTTTTTAAATTATATTTTTTTTTATTAAAGTCCACTAGGCATAGTGCCTAGGGTTTATTTTCATATATACGAAATATAAATACAAAATACAACAAGGTTGAGGGGGACATAGACCTTACCTCCACACATAGGATGAAAATGCATTCGGTTAACCAAGTATGGTAACCAAATGTCATTTGACCCCTATGATGAAATGAACCTATAAAGTTGATCCTATTGTCTAATAACAATAATAGACAATCGAATATGCAATTTACATTTGAAAAAAACCTAGAACAAAGTCTAAGTCTATGTATAGAATGAAAGTATCCTGTAATGATAGCATAATACAAAGATGTTGTTTTGTCCGTATAGTAATAGAGATCTTTTGACCAATTTTGATACTTCCATCAGTATGAGCTTCAAGGAAGCTAATACCACTGAAAGAAAGCACCTCAACTGCCCAAAAACTCAAATAACTTACTGCGGGAGGAAGGCATCTTTGATATGTTGTGTTTGATTCTGCCTCGTGCTTCCTGGTTGTGTACTGCTGAAAGATCAGCATGTAGGATTCTTAGTGGTACTGGTATGTGTTTTTTCCAGTAACATAAGTTGTAATATCTTGTCAAGACCAGTTGAAATGGTTGCCTTGTTCTGCTCCAATGGAAATGGAATCACCAGTTGAAATGGCTTCATGTTCTGCTGTTTTTTCCATTTGAAAGTCTCCTGAAAGTTGTATAGTGTTGTGCTAAATGTATCCCTGGTTGATGTCAGTGACACTGTGGAGATGAAAAGTTGGCTACTGTTGCTTGTTCCAACATATCACTGAAGGCATATATATATGC
>MU684967.1:189120-246101 GCA_026770625.1 Nicotiana glauca | reverse complement strand
ATCAAGTACGCACGATAAGAATTCCAAGAAAGTGAAGTTTTCCTAAAGGTTCTGCAGCCTCTCAAGGATAAATACAGACGTCTCGGTACCGATCCGCGAGACTCTACTAACCGGCTCGTGGCTCATGAGGCCTAGTAACCTAGGCTCTGATACCAACTTGTCACGACCCCAACCCCGGTCGTGATGGCGCCCAACACAACTGTTAGGCAAGCCCGACCATTTACACTCTCAACCCGAGCATGAAGCTCAAAACCAATCATTTGAATATCATTATCAACAATAGAGCTAATAATTTTAATTTATGGATAGATATAAGTCGAATATCATGATAATGCTGAATACACTCCCAAAGACATGGGGGTCATGAGTCTAAAGCCTCTAACAATATAGTGTAATAAGACTCCAATAATACATAGTTTTCAAAACTGCGGAAAGATAATAAAAGAGATAGAGGAGGAGTCGGGTCCTGCGGACATCAGGCAGCTACCTCGACAACTCCGAAAATGTTCTGAAGACAGCAAAAGCTCAACTGAACTCCCGAGGTACCTGGATCTGCACACATGGTGCAGGGAGTAAAGTGAGTACTTCTAACTCAGTGTTAATAGACATATATAATGACTGATAGTAAGAAATCCCGAAAATACAACAATGTGAAGCTAAAATCAGTACTCCTACACATTTAACAGTGTAATAACAATAAGTAGAGACAGATAAAGCAGATAGATATCAATGCATGGATGCAATGCAAATTCACATGCCCGCTGCGGCGTACAGCCTGATCCATTTGGGTAACCGCGCTCACTGCGGTAGTTCAGACTCCGGATGGGGCTCCTACAGCCCAAGCGCAATATCATCGTAACATTCGCTGTGGCGTACAGCCCGATCCATAATCAGTCCAATTATATGCATGCAAGCCACACGTGCACAGTCAAACTTACCATTTTTAGTTCCAATTATCAAAAATTAATAACTTAGTGGTTAAAGCCTTAGAATTTACTAGCCATTTCGAGACAGTGTTTAACTCAGGACTGATATCATGAAAACATGCTAAACATCATGGAAATAGTGATAATAATCCCTACGGGATCCAAATAATCGACATACAGCCCAAATATAACAATAACCATCCAGGTAGGAGGTTTGTCAACTAATTCTAGCCAATAACACAGTACGACCATCATTTGGTAGGACTAAGCCATAGTCCCCAATCACAATCGACCCGCACTCACCGTAGAGTACGTGTCTCGCCTCAATATAGCGTCACAGTGTGATATATCGGGGTTTCAAACCCTCATGTCATCATCTACATCTATTACTCACCTCAAGCCGGCCACAAAACTAGTCCGCTATTCCTTTTCCTCTTGAATCCGCCTCCTCACCCATCGAATCTGGTCAAAACCACAACGAATACATTATAATAGCTAGTGGAACATAACCCAATTGAAAGAACTCGAAAAACACCCAAAAACACGAAGTTGGCAAAATAAGAGCCCCGGGACCACTTCTCGAAAAATTATAAAATTCACATCACCGGAATCCTCGTCTTGCCACGAGTCCGTACATATAAAATACTTAAGTATCGGAGTCCATTTGGCCCCTCAAATCATCAATTCAAACCTTCCTAGGTTTCAAGCCCTAACCTCCATTTTTACCCTTTAATTCCTTGAACTTCAGTATTTAAATCCTTGTTTTTACACCATAACAACATTATTCGAGTCTATAAATTCATACCTGATGGAATCCCCTTCAAATCCTCTCCAAATCGCCCCAAATCGCCTCTTCCCGAAGTCAAAATATTTTCCTTAACTTCTGAAATTCGCGAACACTGTTTCACCAAAACCCTTCAGAGATTTTCGCTTCTGCGGTCCACTGACCGCTCCTGCGGTCACGCTTATGCGGCAATTTGACCGCTTATGCAGCCCAACTCAAAAACTCCTGGGACCACTTCTGCGATCCAAACATCCGCTCATGCGGTTTCCCCTCGACCGCTTATGCGGTCTACAATCCGCTTACGCGGCCCCGCAAAGGCGCTTACCAGTCCGCTTATGCGAAAAATCCTTGGGCCACTCCTGATCGCTTCTGCGATCTTCCCCACCACATCTGCGGAACCTCTTCTGCGGCTCCTTTTCTGCAGATGCGGAAATACCAGAAGCCATAAAAACCAGACCTGCAACATGCTTCAAAATTCCCGTTTAACCATCCCAAAATCACCCCGAGGCCCCCGGGACCTCAACCAAAAGCATCAACATAACCCATAACATCATTCAAACTTGTTCCAATCATCAAAACACTATCGTTAACATCAAAATCATCAAATTTCACCAAATCAAAGCCTAAATTTCTTCAAAACTTCCGAAATGCATTTTCGATCAAAAATCCAACCAAACGATGTCCGAATGACCTAAAAATTTGCAGACATATCTAAAATCACCTAACGGAGCTACTGCAACTCTCGGAATTCCATTCCGACCCTCGGATCAAAATCTCACCTATCAACCGGAATTTGCCAAAATTCCAACTTCGCCAATTCAAGCCTAATTCTACACCGGACCTCCAAATTCAATTCCGAACGCACTCCTACGTCACAATTCATCCCCCGAAGCTAACCAAACCACCGGAATTCACATCCGATCCCTCTAACCATATAGTCAACTTCCGATTGACTTTTCTAAAACAAGCTTTCTTCTAAGAGGCTAAGTACCTCATTTCCAACTAAAACCAATTCAATTCTATCCGACCCATTCAATCACTGATATTGAAACATAGAGCAACATAATACGGGGGAAACGGGGCGGTAACTCACGTGACAACGGGCTGGGTCGTCACAAGCGGTGAATTAAAATAAGGGCAAGCTTATGGTATGAGATGTTGTAACACTTGAAGTTCTTTGTGAGAGTGAGTGTTTTTGTAAACTTCGTCCCTTATGTTGTATTGTAAATATAGTGATCTTGGGACTTCCTTTCTTGTGAGGGCACATGAATTAGGAAGGATTGGTAAAATTTAGTAAATGGAGCATATGGAGTGGACTAGTGCTTTTGAGTCATTTCTTGAGGCTTATGTTTATCACTTGATTATTTTGAAACTCCCTTGCACATTCTTGAAGTTGTTTTTCTCTATGAGGGAGTCATTCGGGAAAGATGCACATACTTGAGCCTAATTATTAGTACCAACCAAGTCCATAAATATATTGCTTAAATTGGGGAATGTGTTATGTGAATAATGGCAATACCACTGTTGCTTTACATGGTAAATCCTCATTGGATTGTTGGTTTTGATTTGCTTGAGGACAAGCAAAAGCTTTAAGTTGGGGGTGTTGATAAGTGGTGATTTTACCACTCAATCTAGCCTCTTTTCCTTAGCTTTTATGTCCTTTTAATTATAAAATGAGGTTGTTTATGGTGGTTGTTGTTAGATTTTCAGGTAAATGATGTTACGAAGTGTTTGGGATTGAATTGAAGTGGAATTGAGCAAAAGAGAGTGAAATCATGCAAAACTTCTAGTGATTCTGCTTCTGCGGAAGTTTGGTCGCAAAAGCGACCCCGCTTCTGTGTAAATTTGACTACTTCTGCGGTGTAGGCATGGATTGAGCATTTACGCTTCTGCAGAGGAAAAGAAGCGATAACGCGTTTGCGATGATAATTACGCTTCTACGGAAATGGCTTAGAAAGGAAAAAACCGCTTATGCGGTTATTTTATCGCTTCTGCGACTTGGTTATCACTTCTGCGGAGCTTGTTGGAATCTTATTTCCGCTTTTGTGAGCTGGAGTCCGCTTCTGGGAATCGCATCTGCGTGAATAGTTCCGCAGATAAGATTGTCGGGCATCAAACCTGGGTAGAATTGACATTTCACAAATTCCAATCCACAAACCATTTTTATACTCGTCCAAGCAGACATTTGGGAAATCTTTGGCTTATTTCAGTCCTCATAGACTAGAGAGAACAAGTTGGAAGTTAGGTTTCTTGCACACACACACTTTGGTTTTGAAGATTGAAGCTTGTAGTTAAGATTTTCTTATCCATTTATGTTTATTTCTTCATTTCCTTGCTTAGTATTGAATATTTAAGTGTGTAGTATTTATTTCCAACACTTGAACCTTGTTTATGGAAGTATTCATATTTAAAGTGTGGATTAAATACCTTGTTGTGCTTATGTATTGAATGATTTTTATTCTTTTATGAAGTGAGTTGTTGTTATTTTAATTATTCTTGTTCTTTAATATTTCCAAAAGGATTAGCTAACCCTAGGACTCGCCCATTAACTCCGAATTGATTTTGGAAAAGATAATTTGGGGTTGGGAAAGATTAATTAACAAGAACTTGAGGCGTTAACCCTCATTTTATAGATTCTACCTAGGGATAGGATTGAACTACTTGTAGCCATTCTGGGTATGCTTAATATTCTAATTGCTTTAGGAATAATTCAATTAGGAAGTCTTTTTAGTCTTCGGAAGAATCTAATTAAGAATTATTATCTGTGGCTAATTAACACAAACTCGCTCATATTTGTAAAATCGTGAAATACATTGGATCGTTACTTGAGTGTAATTCCTGATGCAACCATACTTGTAGCTATTGATCATTTTACTTGCTTTCTAGGTTAGTTTACATTTCCGTATTTAGATATAAAATATTTTCAAACCAAAATTCTTAGTGTTTGGCATTACGAGATAAGCGATAATTTTCTTACATGCCTAATCGCCTACACATTGTTCTCTGTGGGTTTGACCCCGACACATAGTTGGGTAAATTATATTGCATACGACTATGTCTATTACTTTTTAGTAGTGGATTTGGACGTCATCAGATCCCAAGGCAAGGCTCACAAGAAGGGGGCAGAACTTAAGTTTAAGAGAGAGTGCAAGTGAGGAAACAGAGTTCCGAGGGAATAAAGGAGAGGGAAACAACCACAAAAAAGTTGATAATCTCATACAAAAGGCGTTTACGGGGGTTCGGAAGTTGCAGAGAGCCTATGCTTAGGCAAGGATCAACTTTGGGAATGCACAGCAATGGAAGATGCTGGCATGCCCAGAAGCCTCCCAGAACACACAATGCTAGAGAAACATAGATATCCAGGGGATCAAGCTTGAGTCATAGGCAGTAATATGCAACACTGTCATGCCTCAAGCAAACCAAACCATAAGCATTAAACACATAGGGGTTTAGGATTCATACTAAATTAAGAATATGCATAAGGATATTATAGCATGCTAGAATAAGTACCGAACTAAACACAAGCAATCGGCAGACTAGAAGGGAAAAGCATTAAGTAAACACATTGTTGTGATGCTGCAATCTTAATCAGAACATACTAGTTCAGAGAAGTAAAATACAGTAAAAGCAGGTAATAGGACTCTGAAGGCAGGCCTACAAGTATCAAGAAAGAATATTTTTAAGTGTAAGTGTGAGTTTAGAAACTAAGATTGTTCGTGTGTCTTTTTGTTAATGATAGAGCAAGGTATTTATAGTTTGAAAACGGGTAGATAATAAGGCAAGAATCATAGTTTAGTAGTAATTATGGAACTATGCACCAACTAAAATCAAATCAGTATTAGACTTCCTTTAATTAAGGAGTTAAAATCAAATGGTAACATATAAATACCAAATAAGGAAGGCACTCACATAAGGCTGAATATGACCAATAAGGAAGTATCTTCAGCACAATATAAGTACATAATAGGTAATAGAGACTAGGTTCATCAGATTCTAATCAAGGAAAGGTCTGTAAGAATAAAACACCAATGCAATCAAGGTAAGGGAATTAATCAAATTGGGTGGAAAAGGAAGGGATCGAAAGTTCAAAGAAAAGTGTTCAAATTGGTTTAGGAGACAGGGAAATTAGTAAAACAAGGAAAGAATCAATCAGAATTACACAAGGAGATTTGAAATCAATCCATAATTTAAGGTCATTTTAGAGGGAAATTCAACATATAAAAGAGTGCATAAACACTAGGCATGCAAGGTTGAACCTATGACAAAGAGAAGTGTCATGCAATCATAAAATCATTAAGTAGTGGACTATCGAAACATTGTAGTCACATAGGTCAATTTACGTAACTTAGTAATAGATAAAATAGAGCATCCAATAGCATGGAAAGAGGTCAAGCGGAAAGACCTTATAGTAGAGTTTAGCAGGAAGTCAAAATCACATAAAGATGCAAAAGATTTCGAAACTCAGTCGAGCAACAGATGAAGCAACTTTAGAAACTCGAATAGGTGTAAAGCAAATTAGGTTTTTGAAACCAGTCGAATGCAGAGTATGACGAACAAGTAAAACACATAGCAAATAATCTCAAAACTCGAATGAACCCCAAAATTTTAGGGCTTTCAACATCAGTCGAGTATAGAGATGAAAACAAGTAAATAAGACAAAATACTAACAAAATAAAGTCAGAAACTCTCAAAAAGGAACTAAGACCTTTAACATGCACACTTCAGTTAGAAGAACAACGTAAAGAAACACAGTAGAAGAACAAAATAAAGAAACACAGTAGAGCATGTTAAAAATCAGAAAAGTTTCGAAATAATTTAACAAACCCTAAATTAGAAAATATAAAGGTTCTGAAGGTAAAGTTTTGAGAGAAACTTTGAGAAAATGTTTAGGAGTTTAGAGTAAACACAGATTTAAAATGGATCTAAAAGAATCAGAAGAACCTTGAAGGTTAGGGTTTTGGAACAACCCCAGATGGTGAGAAAGGCTTGGAAAGTCATTGATCTAAGTAGGAGAAGCAAAGAGTCAGGCTTGAATAGCCTTGGCTGGCCAGAGCAAGGTCGAAGATGATCGAAAACAGCCATAGAATTGAAAGCATACGAGGTCTGGACCAAGCTTCTTCAAGGTCTGGCCTTGAAACCATAGCATTCGAACACATAGAAGCAAAGGGTGGTAGATACAGGCTTCCTATGGCTTTGGAAGCCATGGATTTGGGAGATTTTCAGGTGGTGATTGAAGTCGGCGGCTAGGTTTTGAGAGAGAATTGGGAGAGGGGGGATTCAAAGGTGGCTACCGGTGAGAAATGATTAGGTTATGGGGGTAAATGGGGATTAAAAAGGAAATGTTTAATGGTGGTCGTTGATCATTCTGATCAACGACCTGGATTGAATGGGTAGGTAAGGGGATCCGGGCGGGTTGTTTAATTGAGTCGCGGGACGGGTAGCTTAGGATTTGGGCTGGGTAATTGGGTTAAAAATTAGGGTTCAAATCTTGGTCAAATAGGCTAAAACTGAAATAAACGGTGCTAACATTTAAATAGCCATTTTTTCCTTATTTATTTTATAAAAAATAGTAAAATAATTTTGGAAATAAATTAAAGGAATTAAAATGATTAATAATATGTAATTATCAAATTAAAAATAATGGAGTCAATTTTATACTTATAAACACAATTAAACCTTAAAAGAGGCTAATATTGCAATTATATGCAATTTATCTTTTAAAATACTAAATAAATTTTTAAAAATATGCAAAAAATAATTTAGCTATATTTTAGTATAAATCTGAGGGTCAAATAAATGAATCACCAAAATGATAATTTTGGGAATAATTATTGGATTTTTTTTGAATAAAAATTGGCTAATAAATTGATTTAAAATCTTTTAAAAATTTTTTAAAAAAAAATATTTGGACATGCTTATATATGCATACATATGCTATTTTTAAAGTATTTTTTATATTAGAAATATATAGGCAAAAATTGGGTATCAACACTTGGTATTCATGATATCAATTATTTGTAACCTCCATTGTAGCATGATTAACTTACTTTATGCACTTCCAAATCTGATCTCATTTTTGAGCTTGCATCAATTAACTTACAAAGACTCTCATGTATGAAAACATGGGGTGTAACATCATTACCCCCTTTGGAACATTCGTCCTCGAATGTTGACTGATGCGCCTATTAGTCTCATAACCCATAGCTCTTACGAATATCTTAATATTATTCCTGCCATCTAGGAAACTTTTTTTTGTATGAATTCGAAGGCTGGGGCATTCCCCCTTTTATGTCTCTTTCTCACACCACGACCTATCGTCGAAATTCTTCAAATCTCATAGCTATTGCGACCTTTTATCATGCAACCTGTATGTGTGCCTAAGAGACTCTTCTCTCCTACTTCCTTTAGCTTTTAGCTAATCTTTAGGCCTCACTTTGTGAAAATATACAGAACTGTGTCAAGTTGTTACTCTAGGCATCTATAGGTGTACTGAAGTCCTTTGCTCGGTACTTTGTCGAACTTGCGACTATTGTTATATCTTTTTCCATAGCCTTATATATATATATATATATATATATATATATATATATATATATATATATATATATATATATATATATATATATATATATATCTTATGGATTTACGACATCTAGGTAGGTTATACTATACCATAACACTTACTTCGATTTGCTAACCAACTCCAGGTTACTCTCTCGCTGCTTATCCTATATGCATAAATCGAATTCCTTTAGTTCTTCCTCATTACTATTCATCTTTTAGAATAACAAACAAATCTTATCTAGTGCTTTTGAACTTGAACCCGTCTATTGTTGATTCACCTTAATGTTGATCTATAATCTATCATTGATCATATGAAACCTCTTTTGTAATATATGTCGTTAGGGCTCACGTTGCATCCGGGAACATCTGAAGTTATTTGCCTGATCCACCTAGGGATGATACAATACTCCATTAACTGAATTTCATAGCATTCCAACGTGATTCATCTTATGGGGCTATTTTAATCCTATACAATTCATGAAATCCCTTTTCTTTGAATCATCATCCAATCAAAGTTACAAACGTCATCCTCTTATCTATCATGATTACACCCGTATTCTACCATTAGGGCAGCATTCCATCTTTTCTAAATTCTCCTAGTCTTAGACTCCTCTGAGTTCACTCATGTTATAGTGAGTTTTTTATAACTTTATGGAAACCATGAGCTCTCTTGTTGTGATGGGTTTAATCCCGAGGACTTACCTATTCTCATCGCCTTCTCACTCACCTTTTCTTATCCTTACTCCTGTCTAGCTAAAACCTTGACGCTCTACCATACTTTAGCTTGCGACTTACATATATCTATTTGTACTACTTGTAACCTTCCTTTAACTTGCAAGCACCATATATTTCCTTATGTTATTTTGGAACCTCAAGAGAGACATCATATTATACTAGACCTCTCTATATCTAGAAACCGCATGCTGAAAAATATACCACAAACGACACCTCTATCATTTGATACAGAATTGTGATGCTTCCAGCCTTCTATCTGAGATCTGGATTATTCGTAACCTTCTGTACTTGGGCATTTCGTACCTCCTTCACATGTACCTTACTTACCTTTAAATCTTGCATCGTATATTCTATCTCTTTCACAAACTTCCTTCCACATAGGTTGTATTCACATCCATACCTTAAAGCTTTACTATAATAATTGCACATCATGTGCATACACAATTCGCCAAAAGCTTCATACTGACTTCTTATTAGGTTGATACTATTCTAACTAGATTTATCGTAGAGCCATTATAGAATATGACCTTTGTACTATCTCTTTTGTACCTCTGATATTTAGAGTGATTCTACAATGTTCTGGATCATGATTTCTATACTCATCAGGGTCTAATAATCAGACTCCTAATTCACTTTGCTGATGTAACTCTTTAGTTTCCTTATCTATCTCAGCCTTTAAGTAGGCTTACTTTATCTTCTGATCTATGACTCATGGTACTAGTTATTACTTTAGCCCCTCGTCGATGCTATGGAATATCCATGATATAACCTTCTAGCAATTCAAGCTTTTGTCTGTGATGTGGAGTCAATTCTTTCTTTTAACTTATACTGGAGTTTCCTATAGCTGTATCATTGTCAACATATATACTGCATGGATAACACTCCGAAATCTTTAGTGTGTTCATAACGTAACTAACTCTTGCTCATAGATCGAATAACATTTCGTGCCTTATCTACTTTAGTTAAAAGTAAGCAGTTACCTTTCTTGGCCGGTCTGCCACTTGTTCATGAATACTTGGCTTATCTTAGTGCCCACATATATTGGATTTTTGTAAAAATAATATGATGTCGAATATTACTTTGGATTTTACTTCCCGTTCCTTAGTTCCGATAGGTTCCACTTTGTTATGGACAGTATACAATGCCGCAGTGAGATTGTTACAAGACCACTATTTATTTAGGTCACTATGCTTTGTTTGAAGTATTTTTCCTTATTTCCTTAGCTACTCTTTCATTGTAGAATTTATAAAAGACTCTCTAACTCTTGTAAAGCTGTGAGCTTATCCCATCATATAAACAAAAATTTTGGTGTTCTTACTCACTTATAAATATCCTCAGTTATATACCTTCGTGACCTTGTTCTCACAGGGTTACTTCTCAACTCAATTTTCTTTGTCTCCTCAGTGGAACTCTCTTTTATTTCCGTAACACTTTTTAGGGCAACTATAACTACCTCAACTCCTATCTGAATATTTCTCAAGGATTACGATGTCGTATCTGTGAGACTGAATTCCCTATGCTAGGGTTCACTAGTTTTATCTTGAACGATCTGCTGATTTATATGTATCATTTTGTCCAGCCATAACTAGGCTCTTCCTGGATCAACTACTAAATACTCATTGATCCATTCTCATATCTACATTTCGCATAATCTCTCTTGGGTTGTTTCCTTTATCTTAACATACCTCTCGCACTGGATCCTTATGTATCAAGTGTTCATTCGCACTTAGTATCAATAGCATCCTGGTCGGGAACCCTTACTGCCTCTCCCCGACATCGTGCTTGAATAATATTCTGGAGTCGTAAAATATATATAGGATTTTAATAAATGTAATCTCATTCCTTTCTCCTTTTTACTGCATTTTCTTTACTATTCCATAGTTACTTGAACTACATAACTACGACTTACTACTATATGGCACCATCTTGCCCCCCTTTAGAAGAGTACTAAGACTTTCTGCTACGAAGATCTACCTATCGATGTTTTACCTATTCATATTTGCAGTTTCTTTACATTATTAGTGACCATTACTCGCCTTATGGTAAACCTTCTGTACCAAAGATAACTGAATTTCTTACGTGCGAGGGTGACACCTAATGTAAATGGCACACTTAGTCCCTTAAGCATAACTCTGTTCACATTGCTTACTCTAGGGAAGCGTCTTCCTAAATAACCTTTAAAGGTTATTCTCCCATTATCCATTCTATTTTTTTTGGAACATGGTCTCTAACGATCTCGCTATGTCGACTATTATCGAATACTCTGGTCCTTATCATGTTCGATTTTTTTTCTTCTTTACTAGCCTATGTTGATTTCTATTACTCCGGGTGTCTAACTTAGCTTTTTAGTAATCATGTTGGAGTCACCAACTCATTTCTCGAAATAAGGATAAAACTTTATGGCATATACTCTTTTATAGTCTCAAAGCTTGTCATCTCTTGTCTTTTCATACACTTGACCATAGAGTCTATCATCCTACCATTATTTGATTTGCCATTATCACCCATTTAACATACTTTACTCATAATGCTTCATTTACTCTCTTCTTATTCTCTTGCTAATACTTTTGTCTGTCGCATTATTATGAAAACTTCAAAAAAACGTTGCTTCACCTTTGGCTCCCCCGGCTCAATCCACCATTTTGGGTTACTCTAACCTAAGCTAGATCCTGATATCCCATCCTTCTTTTAAACTATATATGTTAGCTCCCGTAGTGGATAACTGATATGGGTCTTGCCCAATTATATATATCTTTGTTACTGTTGAAACTTGAATTGTAAATACTGATAATCTTCACTAACTGGGACGTCGTATCCTTCTTCACCTTGCTTCTTTTTCTTGTTGAAACTCATATCTACCTTCTGATTCTCTTATTGCTTTTTACCATACGAGTAGATGGATATTCTTGCCTTAGGGCTTATCATTAAGAGGCTTAGACATCTTAGTACACACATGATCTACTGAAGACCTCTCATTTACTCATCATAAGCATGATGCAAATCGAGTTCCTCTGACTCAAATTTTCCACAACCACATTCAATCTCTTACCAACCATATTCTTTCTGGATATAGGTTTCATTGTATTACAACTAAAATAGAATTTAGGAGTTTGAATTCTTACAACTGAGCTCTACGACACGATCTAGAGTAAGAAGAAAGAGTGACAATCCTAAATACCCTGTAGCCTCCTGCTTATAAGTGTGGTGCACAACACACCCATAAACAATACTCTCCTAGACACGGCTTGTAGACTCCCTAGAACATAACTGCTCTGATACCACTTCTGCCACGACCCAAACCGAAGGGCCGCGACGGGCACTCGGTGCCTTACTCAACCGAGTACCAACATAACACATCTTTCTTATCATACTATCATGGGTAAATGAGCTAGAAAACAAGTCATGAGATAAAGAGAATAAAACATAAGGGAATACTCAACATTTGATGACTCAACATGATATACAAACTTATACATGTGACATACGGGCCTATAAGGTTGACATGACCATTTGTAAACTCAAAACATAGGTCGAAACGGCCATACAAGTATCCATACACTTGACATCTGTCTACCAGCCTCTAAGAGTACATAAAACCATAATGGTCGGGACAGGGCCCCTCCATACCAATCGATACATATCCAAAGCATACTGGCCAAATAGGCAACTCTGGAGCAAGTGGAATGAACCAACACCTTCCGATGAGCTGATAACCTACTAGGAGAAATGTCAACCTGTCTATCGGGACATGCATGCATGAAACACAGCATCCCCAGGCAAAAGGAATGTCAGTACGAATAAAGTACCGAGCATGTAAGGCAGGAAAACATACTAAAGAACAATAATGTAAAGAGAGATAGACGAGCTACAACCTGTAACATCTGAATGCCTCTGGGGACTACTGACATGAAATGCATAATACATATATATACATAAACTTTTAAAAACATTTGCCTCTTTGGGCATCATCATCATCATATCGTACCTGGCCTCAAAGAGGACTCTGTAAAAATGTACCCGGCCATCATAAGGCTCGATAGAATCGTACCCGGCCATGTGGAGCTTGGTAAACCCAACTGATCAGTGGTTGCACAATAGGTTTCATACCCGGCCGACTACAGCGCGACTCGGTAGATTAAAATAAATACATATTTATATATAATGCATGATCGACTCATGGAATCACGTTCTAATCCTTTTGGGGTGACTTAAGAACATTATGGACAGCTATTCCCTCAATATGAATCTCAGTAGGATTCAAGGATCATACACACTTGCTTAGAATAATTTTATAAGGAAAGAACAACATGGAGAACCTTAGTTACTAGGAGTAGATCTGTTATAAAATAGCGTATTCATTTCACTTTAGATCATGCCAAAAGGAAGAAGGAAGTGCCTTGACATACCTTGTCACAATCTTTCCAATCACTAAGTTGAACTCGACTCTTTGCACCTTAATCTACAACAATGATAATAATACTATCATCAAGTTATGAAAGGTACAACTATCACACATCGGACCACAAGCTTATTTTGTTTTAAAACGGGTAGCATCTCCCTTATAATCCTTACTTCCTCCAAATTCAAGATAACTCCAACAACATAATAACACAATAGTAACAACATATATAGATTATTTTCCAGCCTTATATTACACCATCAAATACTACAAAATAGCCCAATACACTTCAACCTTTTCATACACAAAACAACCACCGTACTAGTGTCAAATGACCCGGAAATGTTATGACGAACGACTAACCCACCACCATAAATCTATATCGTGTTTCTCCACAACCTTCCTCCTCTAAAACTCCACAAAACAGTAGTAAAATATGCATCCCAACAGCAACACAAAACAGTCCGCTACAAGTGAATAACTCAAACTCACGGCTTCAGATCACCGTCCCGTGAGTTATTACAAGTATTGAATGACTTACCATGAACTTACAGTAGAAAAAATTGATTAAATAGAGCAGTAAACTTACCATATTTGTTGGACAACTCATCCCTTATATTGGTTCTTCAAACTCTAGGTTTTGCTCCCAATTAGAAATTGAAAGGGAGAGAAAACAATTAGGGTTGTGGGTAATTTTTGGGAGGAAGTTTGCAGGGGTTTAGGTCTGGTTATTTGTGATATATAATGAGGTTTATATAGCAGGATATAAGCCATTAAATAGGCTCTTTGCTGACCCGAAATTGCCGCTTTTTAGGCTCTCATTTAACCAAGCAGGTGACACACCTACTTGTCACCTAGCAGCCAGCGCAGTATCGTAAAGCTGTATATCTCTCTACTCCAATGTTGTATTGATAGTAGGCTTAATGAATTGGAAAACAGACTCATAGAGATTCAATTTGATGGGTGGAACACCCCATAACTCTAAGTATATTGGGAGAAAAGCGCAGTTACATTCGACGTAAGTTTCAACACATTTATGAATGTAACTTGTGATGACCTTTTTCAAATTTTGTTCCACAAATCTCTAGATATCAAATCATAATGCACGTTTATCATACGACTAAAATAATACATAAAATAATCTTCTTATAATTTTAAACACGCTATTCTTTCTCCAAAAGTACATGTTACAACATTCCCAACTTGCCGACTTTCGACAAAACTTCTCTTCAATACATTTAGGTTGTGAGCCTTCAAACCCTCTTGGTACTTGGTATTAATGATATCAATTATTTGTAATCTCCATTGTAACATGATTAATTTAATTTATGCACTTCAAAATTTGATTTTAGTTTTGAGCTTACATCAATTAACTTCGGAATACTCTCATGTACAAAAATATGGGGTGTAACTGAACATTTATGTCTTTATTTTTCTTAATTGCCTATTAGTTATATGCTTATTTGTTGAAAAACGACTTTTACTTATATATTAATTGGCTTACTATTTTTAAATAGTTTTACTACTTCACTATAGAATGTCTTGTGCCTTACGTGTTTTCATACTTTCAGTAGTTATTTGCATTTGTTACTCAATGAGTTGGAGTACTCACTTTACTCCCTTCACCCTATATGCATATTCAGGCGTAGCTGGTTCCGCACGAGTGCTGATTCTTCTAGCTTTAGGCGGACATTCGGAGTACACGAGGTAGCTGCCTGGCTTCTGTAGTCCCGTGTTTCTCCTCCTTTGTCATTTCCATGTTGTATCAGACAATTGTACTAGTTTACAGACTTAGCAGACTTGTTTTATTGCTTATAGACGCCCAAGACTAGTGACACCCCAATTAAGGCTGTATTTGGGTTGTACTTTCGTATTGTTATGATATTATCTGCTACTTAATATTATTAAATCATATTTTAGAGTGTTTTCTTGTTGTTTAGTTGTTCAACTTCGAATTAGGAATAGTCGGCTGGCCTTGTCTTCACGAGAGGTGCCATCACGACCTGGTCCGGGTATGGGTTCGTGACAAGTTGGTATCAGAGCCTAGGTTACATAGGTCTCACAAGTCATGAGCAGGTTTAGTAGATTCTTGCGGATCGATACAAAGACGTCTGTATTTATCCTTGAGAGGCTGCAGAACCTTTAGTAAAACTTCATATTCTTGAAATTCTTGTCATGCGAGTTTGTTGATTTGATTAACAAACTTCTGTTATTCTATTCTCACACAGATAGTGAGGACATGCACTACCGGTCAGGATGGATGATCACCAGTACTACTAGTTGTGGCCACTAGAGGCCGAGGACGCAGTTGTGGTCATGGTAGAGGCAAAGCAGCGAGGGCAGCACCTGTAGATCCACCAGCTACCCTAATTCAAGACTAGGTCCCAGTTGTGGAAGCTCCATCAACACAAGCTCAGGCACCAGCTATTCCCATTGTGATTCCGAGGATGAGCAGCGTAGGTTGGCAAGATTTGGTAGGCTTCAGCCTCCGACCTTCAGTGGTGCAGAGGGCGAGGATGCCTAGGGCTTTTTGAATAAGTGTCAGAGGATGCTTCGTACCGCGGGTATTCTGGAGACCAGCGGGGTCGCTTTCACTACTTATCAGTTTTCAGGACCCCTTACTTGGCAGTAGTTCTCCGTTCTCTTTCTGGAGAAGTATGTGTCGCAGTCTTGCAAAGAGGAGCTGCATAGGCAGTTTGAGTGGTTGCATCACAGGGAGATGACCGCGTTGTAGTATGAGTTGAGATTATCCGAGTTGGCTCATCATGCCATCTAGTTGGCTCCGATAGATATAGAGAGGATCAGGAGGTTTGTTGATGGTCTTACTTATCAGCTTCGTATTCTCATGACCAGGGAGAGGGTGACTGGTCCTACATAGAGATTGAGTCTGTTCGTCGCCAGGAGCAAGAGGAGAGGGAGACCAACAAGCCTCGAGGATCTGGTAGTTATAGTGGTGCTCCTTTGAGGGGTCAGTTTCAGCACGGCAGAGGCCGTCCATTTAGGCCTGCTCAGCCAGGTTATCATGGCACGTCATCTAGTCATGGTTCTCACAGTTCACATCAGGGCCAGTAATCACTTAGTGGCCTTCCAGCTCAGATTTTATCTCGTGGTCCCTCATTTCAGGGCTCTTCTATGCCGAGTGCATCTGCTACACACTCTGGTGCAAGGAGTTCCCTTCAGTCCCCTTCTCCAGCACCTGGGAATTATTATGACTGTGGAGAGATGGGTTACACATGGAGGCAAGTGTCCTCGTCATTTTACTAGGTCATCCCAATGGAGGGGTCAATCATTTGCCTTCAGCGCCAGTTGCTTTACCACCATCCACCCAGCCAGCTAGGGGTAGAGGTGAGTCAGCCACGGGTCGCCTCAGAGGGGAAGGTAGATCAGGGGGCAGTCAGGCTCGTTTCTTTGCTTTTCCAGGCAGACCCAATGCTATTGCTTCAGATGTTGTTATTACAGGTATTGTTTCAGTCTACCATAGAGATATCTCTGTATTATTTGATCCTAGATCCACCTTTTCGTATGTTTCATCATAATTTGCTCGTTATTTGGGTACACCCTATGAGTTTCTTGCTTTACTTGTTCATATATCTACCCCGGTGAGTGATACTGATGTTTTAGACCGTGTGTACCGGTCGTGTGTGGTGACTATTGGGGGTCTAGAGACCCGAGATGATCTTTTATTATTGAGTATAGTGGATTTTGATGTCATTCTAGGCATGGATTGGCTATCTCCATGTTGTGCTATTCTGGACTGTCATGCTAAGACATTCATATTGGCTACACCGGGTGTACCACGGACCGAGTGGCGAGGTGTGGCTGACTATGTTCCTAGTAGAGTGATCTCTTTCTTGAGTGCCCAACGTATGGTTGGGAAGGGTTTTCTTACATATCTTTTCTTTGTGAGAGGGATGTCGGAGGTGAGACTTCCATTATTCATTCTGTTCTACTTGTGAGGGATTTACCTAATGTATTTCCTGCAGACCTACCGGGCACGCCACCAGACAGGGATACTGATTTTGGTATTGACCTGGTTCCGGGCACTCATCCCATTTCTATTCCGTCATATCATACGTCACCAGCGGAGTTAAAGGAGTTAAAAAAGCAGCTTCAGGAACTCCTTGATAAGGGGTTTATTCGGCCTAATGTGTCGCCCTGGGGCTCGCCGGTTCTGTTTATGAAGAAGAAGAATGGCACTATGAGAATGTGCATTGATTATAGGCAGTTGAACAAGGTAATAATTAAGAACAAGTATCAATTGCCTCGCATTGATGATTTATTCGACCAACTTCAGGGAGCGAGAGTGTTCTCTAAGATTGATCTCTGTTCAGGTTGAAGATCAGGGATTCAGATATTTTTAATACCGCTTTCAGGACCAGATATCATCACTATGATTTTCCTGGTTATGTCTTTTGGGTTGACCAATGCTCCAGCAACATTCATGCATTTGATAAACAGCGTGTTTCGGCCGTATCTTGACTCGTTTGTGATAGTTTTCCTTAATGATATTCTGTTATATTCGCGTAGTTAGGAGGAGCATGCGGAGCATTTGAGGGTTGTGTTGCAGATATTACTAGAGCAGAAGCTTTATACAAAGTTCTCCAAGTGTGAGTTTTTTCTCGGTTCAGTGGCATTCTTGTGACACATGGTGTCAAATGAGGGTATTCAGGTTGATCCAAAGAAGATAGAGGCGGTTCAATGTTGGCCCAAACCATACTCAGCTACATAGATTCGTAGCTTCCTTGGTTTGGCAGGCTATTATCACCGGTTTGTTCAGGGATTCTCATCTATTGCATCGCCCTTAACCAAGTTGACTCAGAAGGGTACCTCATTTGTATGGCCAGATGAGTGTAAGGAGAGCTTTCAGAAGCTCAAGACAGCCTTGACCACGGCTTCAGTGTTGGTTCTTCCATCAGCTTCAGGTTCATATACCGTGTATTGTAATGCTCGAGAGTAGGGATTAGTTGTGTGTTGATGTAGGAGGTTAGAGTTATTGCTTGTGCTTCTCGTTTGTTGAAGCCCTATGAGAAGATCTACCCCATCCATGATTTGGAGTTGGCTGCCATAGTTCACACGTTAAAGATTTAGAGGCATTACTTATATGGCATATCTTGTGAGGTGTTCACTTATCATTGTAGTCTTCAGCATATGTTCAAGCAAAAGGATCTTAATTTGACGCAGTGAAGATGGTTAGAGTTGCTTAAGGATTATGATATCACTATATTGTACTATCCGGGAAAGGCCAATGTGATGGCCAATGCTTTGAGCTGAAAGGCAATGAGTATGGGGAGTTTGGCATATATTCCAGTTTGAGAGAGACCTCTTGCAGTTGATGTTCAGGCCCTGGCTCGGTTCCGGAGGTTGGATATTTCGAAGCCCAGTCAAGTATTGGCTTATATGGTTTCTCGATCTTCTTTATATGATGGCATCACAGAGCGTCGGTATGATAATCCACATTTGCTTGTCCTTAGGGATAGAGTTCAGTATGATGATGCTAGATATGTGACCATCATTGATGATGAGGTGTTGAGGATGCATGGCCGAATTTGTGTGCCCAATGTGGATAGGCTTTGGGAGTTGATTCTGGATGAGGCCTATAGCTCGCGGTATGCCATTCATTCGGGCACCGCGAATATGTATCAGGACTTGAGGCATCACTGTTGGTGTAGAAGAATGAAGAAAAACATTGCGGGATTTGTAGCTCGGTGTCTCAATTTTCAACAGGTGAAATATGAGCATCAGAGACCAGGTGGCTTGCTCCAGTGGATGGATATTCCAGAGTGGAAGTGGGAGAGGATCACTATGGACTTTACTGTTGGACTTCCATGGACTTTGAGAAAGTTCGATGCTATTTGGGTGAATGTGGATCGGCTGACCAAGTCCGCGCGCTTCATTCCTGTGTGTACTACCTATTCTTCAAAGCGGTTGGCAAGGATCTATATTCAGGAGATTGTTCATTGCATGGTGTCCTCATTTCTATCATTTCAGAAAGGGGCACTCAGTTTACTTCATAGTTTTGGATCTGTGCAGTGATAGTTGGTTACTCAGGTTGAGTTTAGCACAGCTTTTCATCCTCAGACGGACGGCCAGTCCGAGCGCACTATTCAGATATTGGAGGATATGTTGCGTGCTTATGTCATTGATTTCAGAGGGTCATGGGATTAATTTCTACCACCTGTAGAGTTTGCTTATAACAACAACTACCAGTCGAGTATTCAGATGGCTCCATATGAGGCTTTCTATGGGAGGCGATGTAGATCTCCAGTTAGTTGGTTTGTGCCCGGTGAGGCTAGGCTGTTGGGGAAAGATTTGGTGCAGGATGCTTTGGAGAAGTTAAAGGTGATTCAGGAGAGGCTCCGTATAGCACAGTCGAGGCAAAAGAGTTATGCTGACAGGAAGGTTTGAGATGTGTCCTACATGGTTGGTGAGAAGGTTCTGTTGAAGGTTTCTCCCACGAAGGGTGTTATGAGATTTGGGAAGAAAGCGAAGCTGAGTCCGCGATTCATTCGCCCATTTGAGGTACTTCGGATTATTGGAGAGGTGGCTTATGAGCTTGATTTGCCATCCAGCTTGTCGAGTGTGCATCTGATATTCCATGTTTTTATACTTCGGAAGTATATTGGGGATCCGTATTATGTTCTGGATTTCAGCACGAATCAGTTGGATGATGATTTGACCTATGATGTGGAGCGAGTAACTATTTTGGGTCGTCAGGTTCGAAAGTTGAGGTCAAATGATATAGCTTCAATGAAGGTGTAGTGGAGAGGTCAGCCTGTAGAGGAAGCTACTTAGAAGACCGAGCAAGAGATGCGGAGCAAATATCCTCACATGTTTGAGGCTTCAGGTATATTTCTTGATTCATTCGAGGACGAACGTTTATTTAAGTTGGGGAGGATGTGATGACCCGGCCAGTCATCTCATGAGTTATCGCTCCGTTTCCCCCATTTTTGTTTCTTTATGCTTTGTTTATCCATGTTTTGTGGTATCGGGTTGGTCGGATCGAATCTTGAGTGATTTTGGTGAAGTTTGAGACACTTAGTCTCTTTTGAGGAAGCTTAGGTTGGAAAAGTCAACCAGATATTGACTTATGTGGTAGAGGGATCAAATATGAGTTTTGATGGTTCGGTTATCTTCGGGAGGTGATTTGAGACTAAGGAGTGTGATCAGAACGGGTTTTGGAGGTTCGGAGTAGATTTAGGCTTGAATTGGCGAAGTTGATATTTTGGTGATTTTCGGTCGTTAGGCAAGATTTTTATACAGGGGTCAGAATGGAACTTCGAGAGTTGCAGTAGCTTCGTTATGTCATTTGGGATGTGTGTGCCAAATTTCAGCTTATTCAGACGTGGTTTGGCTGGGTTTTTTATCAAAACTAGAATTTGGAAGATTTTAGAAAGTTTGGCTTGAATCAGATATGTTTTGGGTGATTTAATGTTGTTTGAGGTGTTTTGATGATTGGAACAAGTTTGAATAAGGTATTAGGATATGTTTGTGCTTTTGGTTGAGGTCTCGGGGGCCTCGGGGTAATTTTGGATGGTTGACGAAGAAGTTGGATTTGTGTTGCAGCTGCTGAATTTGCTGCTTCTTGTGTTTTCGCACCAGCGGAAGAGGTCCGCAGAAGCAGATTGTTGATATTTTTGCCAACAACCGCAGATGCAGTGTGGGACCGCAGGTGCGCAGTCACAGGTGTGGATGGCTTATTGCAGATGCGATTTTTTAACTTGTTAATGATTTCTGCAGAAGTGTAGGATTTAACATCAAAAGTGGTACCCCAGATGCGATTGAAGTGCCGAGATATGGAAAGGTCTGGGAAGAACATATAAGTTATTTCATTTTGCGAATTTTAGCTATTTCACCATTTTTGACTTCGGCCTTTGTCACGACCCAAACTGTAGCACCATGACGCACCCGGTCATACTTGCTGAGCACCAACGTACATTTTATCTAACCTTCTTTATTATCTATTAGGGCCGACGAGATCAATATAAATGGTAGACATGGATCATGGAGAACCAACAATAAAAGATGACGGCATGAACATACATAACATGGGATGACTAGACAATCAAGAAACTATATATAAGGTACGAGCTACCACGCTACCATGAAAGACTATACAACAAAAACCAGCCGACAAGGCATACCAAACTATACATGAGTCGACACCTGTCTATGAGCCTTTACAGGAATATCAGTGCTGCAACATTGCCAGAACAGGGCCCCGACATACCCATAATGTCTATAACAAAAATGCATACCAAGACCACGGCAAGTCCGAAGAAGGGATCTGGCCAATCACCGTTGAACTGGACAGCCTACATTGGTGGGGGAGCTGCGCCTTCCTGTCTATCAGGACCTGTAGCATGACACGCAGCATCCACAAATAAAAGGACGTCAGTACAAATAAAGTACTGAGTATGTAAGGCATGGAACCATAAGTACGAACAGTAATGTAAGCACGGATAGAGAATATACAACCTGTAACATCTGGATATCTCTGAGGGCTACTGACATGAAATGCATGATACATATGTATACATACATAAACTTTTAAAACTTACGCCTCTATGGGCATCATCATCATCATATCATACCCGGCCGTAATAGGCTCGGTAAAAACATACCCGGCCGTTATAAGTCTCGGTAGAATCGTATCCGGCCACGTGGTGCTAGGTAAAACCCAACTAATCTGTGGTTGCACAATAGGTGTCGTACCCGGCCGACTATAGCGCGACTCGGTAGAGTAAAATAGATACATATATATAATGCATGCTCGACTCATGGAATCACGTCCTAAACCTTTTGGAGTGACGTAAAGTCGGTATCCTATGTACACGTTATTAGGATAAACTCTTCACTATGAACCGTATAAGAATCAGGAAGTACCAAAACCATTGATAACATAAGAAAAAGAGAAGCAACATCAACATCAATCATTCCATAAGAGGGGAAACAATGTAAGTACTGCTAGCTTCTAAGAGTACAGTATCTTTGGAAGCTCGTTCATTACATTATGTACATGTGGAGTCATGCAAAAGAATTAAAGGTATAGCCTCACATACCTTGCCCAACCTCAAGCTATGCAAATTTCATGACTCCTTAGTCTACAATATGAGAAATGGCACTATCGTTAACGTTTAAATGTCGTAACTATTATTTACCGACCACAACCTATTTTACGATAAAACGGACAGCACCTCCCCTATTTATATGACTTACCACAAGTAAAAACAATCACCAAACATACGAAACAACATCAATGTTAATCATATTGAGCCTCCTAAAATAATCCACAAACCGATAATATTACTACCAAGCCTTTAGATATATATATCACAAGTTCTTGCTTTAATGACTTAGCCGCAACTTGGATAATCTTAAATACATGTAAAGTAAGAGATTCCTTACCTTTAATAAAGAAATAATAACTCCAACTTGACCATATTTTTCCACGAAATATCCCACCAATTCTGCCACAAGAACAAACAAGCGAAACTAGCAATCAATTAGGGTTTTTCTGCACTAGAATCACTTTAGAAGGCTTGAAATCATCTAGGGTTGATATTAAGAACCCGAGGGAGTATTTACACAACATAAACCCCTTAAAACAACCTCCCACACGAGCTGGAACAACACAAAAATGAGCAACAACAAGAAGAACAAAAAACTTACTAGCGCCACGGGATTCTCGATGCTTGATTTGTGTTGTTTGCCTTATGTTTGGGCCTTAAATCTTGAGAGAACCTTGAGATGATCTTTCTAGGATTCTAAGGTCTAAATATAGTGAGAAAAATGACTTAAAACGGGTTGGAGGCATCATATATATATCCAAATGTCTTAAACCGCCTAAGTGGGCCCCATAGAGAGGTACTTGGCATAATCTTGCAAAAATATAAATATCTCCCTACTACGAGATCATATCGACAAACGGTTTAATGCATTGGAAACTAGACTGAAAGATCTTCAATTTGGTGGGTAGATCACCCCATAATTCGAAGCAAATTGGGAGAAAATCTTAGTAACATTTGACCTAATGTTTAAGTAAAACTATGAACCTAAGTTCCGAAAACTCTTGTCGACTTTTGTTTCATAACTCGTTTGACTTCAGGACTAGGATACGGATATTATATGATTCCCATACCTTAAAGTATGACCTCTTGAGAATATTAAGCAANTATTGATAAACGGTTTAATGCGTTGGAAACCAAACTCATAGATATTCAATTTAGTGGGTAGATCTACCCATAATTCCAAGTACATAGGGAGAAAAGATTAATAACATTTGACTTAATGTTTAAGTAAAATTATGAACCTAAGTTGCGACAACTCTTTTTGACTTTTGTTTCATAACTCGTTTGACTTCAAGACTATGATATGGATATTATATGATTCAAATACCTTAAAATACGACCTCTTGAGAATATTAAGCACCCCTAGGGTTACCCAAGAATACGAGTTACAACATCCTTGATTCGTTCAACTTTTAATACTTGTTAATCACCCTTATACACTCTTGTATCATTTAAGATCAATAGGATTAACTTCTTATCATTTCAAAGATAAATCGCTTCTTAGATTTACGTCGTCTAACTTATGTCATGAACCAACGTATGTAAATATGGGTTGTAACACCCTCCCTCCACCCCTTCCCCCCATCCCCCTAGGAACATTCGTCCTCGAATGTAGGGGTTTATGGGGAGCCTAACTCATTGTGGATTCCAACATAAATTTCCGGCCGAGTTTTCCCCAATAAAATGGATACTAGACAAACTTTCAAGTAACTAAACCCAACATATTGCCTCACAAGGCTACAAAAAGCATTATGGATATTCACATTATCTGCATATCACCATTTTGTATTAGGGAAGAGTGTTCTCAAGTTATTGCTTACCTCGTAGAGCCATTTCACCTTCCAATGTATCTTGCATTCCACCAGCATCCTTGTTATCTTCATTCTGGAATAGGTAAGGGTATTTAGACTTCATCTCCTCTTCTGCTTCTCATGTCATTTCTTCCATATTCTTGTTCCTCTACAATACTTTGACGGAAGCTACATCTTTTGTTCTCAGCTTGCGGACTTGTCGATCTAATATAGCCGCTGGCGCTTCTTCATATGATAGATCCTATGTAACTTGTACATCTTTGATAGAAACAACAATCAAATGCATAAGGAAAGGAACAATCAAGCCAAACAAGTTTTCAATCTCTCTTGTTTCCCCCTTCCCCAATTCCACGCCAATAATTTCACAATTTGCTCAAATGTTTATTTCAATAGTGATTTCGATCACTTTCCACCTTTATTACCTCGACCACCCTTATCACCACAACCCGCACCTTATAACTTCGTGTTGCGGCGCGCAACCCGATCCCACCGTACAGTCATAATTCACCAATCAACACAACAACAATCAACAATTCATAAAGATCAACAACAACACATCTTAAGAAATAACTTCAACAATTTACAAGTATTTCCATAGCCATCAATAATATTTTAAGTCATATCCAACAACTCACATGTGTTTTACATTACAATGACAATTGCCCACAATAAGCCATAGATGTGGTTATCACAGTTATTCCAGTTGCATCATTTTCGATCTTCTTTCGTCATTTGTTCCTCAATTCTTACTACAAGCATAATCACAATAATTTCATGAATAAGCCACGCAGATATCACATACCAAACATTTGTACACCATACAAGGCGATTCTACAAAGATCAAGGTTAGCCATACATACCTGGAGTCGAATTCCCTTTTTAACTTCAACTTTTAATTCACCCAATATCCTGGCAACGTCAATCTAGTTCACAAGTTAACACATACATCTTAGAATCCAAGTTCACATTTACTACTCAAACTTATTTAGGTTGTCGACCCCTCTTTTGCAAGCCTTTCCTTCTACCCAACTCCTCTTACTAGCTTTTAGGCTTTACAGAACATGCATGTGTATTTAAACTTCCATTTTCAAGAATCAATTCATGAGAATCCCCCCTTTTATTTAAATTTTAAAGTCAATGAAAAAGGGTTGGGGATTTTACCTGCAAGAGTGGAGATGAAGACAAGTAGTCGAAATTTTTTCGGGCTTCGATGACTTTGGAAAATCAATTGATGAGGATGAGACTTTCTCTCTCAAGAACCCTCTCTCCCTTCTCTCTAGTTTTACCCAAAAAATGTGTAAAAAATGAAGGGTTGGTCTGTTTTATTGAAGAAGAGATCGGGTTGAAAAATTACAAAATCTGGAGCCGAGTCGGTTCTGTGGTCACACTCTGCGATCGCAGAGTGGAAATGCAGTCCGCATAATGGACCGCTGAAGTGCTCCTAAAATCTGACTTATCTGCCTGGGTTTGCGACAAAAATGCGGTCTGCATTCCTGTTCTGCGATCGCATAATGCACCGCAGAATTGACCTTCACAAATCCTTGAGGAATTTATGCGACGATTAAGCGGTCCGCATATTGATTATGCGATCGCATAATAGACCGCATTTTTAACTTCAATTCCGACTAACTCACTGGTTAACTCAGCGGTAGAAATGCGGTCCGCATACCTGATCTGCGACTGCATTCTGGACCGTATAATGGCAATTTTGTGGAAAATTTTGATTCTTGATTTCTAAGAGCTTGGATCAATACCAAGGGTCCGAACCGCGGTGAGTTTGCGAGCCGCTAAGAATTCTACACATTCCTAACACATATCCGGATCTGGACACCACAAGCTACTAGGTTTTGAGCACAAATTTTTACCAGGCCTTACATCCTGCACCACTTAAAATCATTCGTCCTCGAATGAGGATTTTTTTTTTTGAAAATTAGTTGGTTTTGAAAGACATGATATGTAGACTCTCAAAATTTTCACTAACTCCCATATTTTTAGAAAAATTTTGCCAGAGTTACCTTTGTATTATGGACATATCCACCTGTCAGAGAGCCCCCGAAACATATTTTTAAACACCATTACACAATTCCTATCATCCCTACAAATGGTGTACAATTCATTACCTCAACAATTGCATATATTCAATCATTTGACGAACTTTTGCACATAGTTTGATTACTACAATGAGTCCCATATAGTTTAACCACTTCGATTCACTATACACATGTAAATTAATCATTATCAATCTATACTATCATAAGCCAGTTACTTATCACAAGAGTTCTTATAGAACTTTCATTTACCAAGAAGGGTTTGCATATGACTCAAATAATCACAACACATAAAATTTCGGCATAACTTGAAGAATTACAATAGTAAAGAGGGTGTATTTGTGCCAAATGGGACACAATGCCAGTCCGCTTAGGGACAGGAGTTCGCACGATCACTACTAGAATTGTTCAAACAAATGGGGATATTTTTCTTTCATCTCATCTTTCGCTTCCCACGTGGCTTCCTCGACTTGTTGATTTCGCCATAGCACTTTAGCAGAAGCAATTTCTTTATTTCGCAATTTACGGACTTGCCTATCAAGAATAGCAACCGAAATTTCTTCATAAGATAACTCTTCAGTAACTTTGATGTCTTCAACTGGCACGATGGTGGACGGATCTCCAACCACTTTCCTTAACATAGACACATGGAACACCGGGTGCACCAGGGACATTTCAGGGGACAACTCCAGCTTATAAGCAACTTGCCCTATCCGTTGAGCGATCTGATACGGTCCGACATACCTAGGACTCAACTTCCCTTTCTTCCCGAATCGCATGACTCCCTTCATAGGAGATACCCTCAAGAACACCCAATCATCAACTTGGAATTCCAATTCTCTTCGACGAACGTCCGCATAGGATTTCTGGTGACTCTGAGCAGTTTTCATCCTTTCCTAAATGACTTTAACTTTATCCATAGCCTGGTGCACGAGATCTGGTCCTACAAATTCTGCTTCACCCACTTCAAACCACCCAATCGGAGACCTACACCTTCTTCCATCTAATGCCTCAAATGGGGCCATCTGAATGCTAGCATGAAAGCTATTATTGCAAGCAAATTCTATAAGTGGCAAGTGATCATCCCAATTGCCTTTGAAATCCATGACACAAGCCCGCAACATATCTTCAAGCTTCTGAATAGTCCGCTCTGCTTGACAATCGGTCTGCAGATGGAAAGTCGTGCTAAGATTCACCTGGGTACCCAAACCTTGCTGAAATTTCTTCCAAAAATTAGTTGTGAACTGAGCCTCTCGATCCGAAATAATAGAGAGCGGAGTACCATGAAGCCTCACTATTTCCTTGATGTACAACCGAGCATACTGTTCTGCGGTATCGGTAGAATTGACTGGCAAGAAGTGAGCTGATTTGGTGAGTCAATCCACTATCACCCAAATTGAGCCTAACTTTCGCTTAGTGCGAGGTAATCTTACCACGAAATCCATGTTGATCATCTCCCATTTCCACATTGGTATTTCCATAAGCTGGGTTAACCCACCGGGCCGCTGATGCTCAGCTTTTACTTACTGACAATTTGGGAATTTAAATACAAAGTCAGCCACACCCCTCTTCATACTGTTCCACCAATAAATTTCCTTGAGATTGTGATACATTTTCGTAGAACCTGGGTGCACCAAATACCTGGAATGATGAGCCTCCGCCATTATCTCTCCCAAAGGTTATCCACATCTGGAACACATAGCCTTCCTTGACATCGTAACACACAATCATTGCCGTCGAGTGAAAATACCGAAGTTTTGTTGTTTAGAGCTGCCTCCTTCATTTGTGCCAATGCTGGATCGATGAACTATTTTTCCTTGACTTCCGCTACAAGCGATGATTCTGCTCTATTACGCACCATAATTTCCTTCTCATTTGGGGTCGAAATGCAAACCCCAAGACTGGCCAACTGATAAACCTCCCGAGCTGGGAGCCACTGATCCGCCCCCAAGTGAGCCAAACTACCCATGGATTTTCAACTGAGGGCGTCGGCCACAACATTCGCCTTTCCTGGATGGTATAAGATGTTCAAATCATAATCTTTAAGAAATTCTAACCACCGCCGCTGCCTCAAATTCAACTCCTTCTGTTTGAAAAAATATTGGAGACTCTTGAGGTCCGAGAAGACATCCACATGGACCCCATAAAGATAATGCCACCATATTTTCAAGGCAAATACAACTGCTGCAAGCTTCAAATCATGCATCGGGTAATTTTTCTCGTGATTCTTTAGTTGCCTTGAAGCACACGCTATAACCTTCCCATGCTGCATTAATATACACCCCCAAACCGACCCTGGAAGCATCGCAATAGACCACAAATCCTTCTATGCCTTCCGGCAAGGCCAATATCGGTGCCGAGGTCAAACTTGACTTCAATTCCTGAAAACTTTTCTCACAAACGTCGGACCATTGGAACTTAACTGCTTTCTTCGTCAATTTAGTCAATGGGGAGGCGAGGGTAGAGAATCCCTCCAGAAACCTCTGGTAGTACCCGGCTAAATCCAAGAAGCTACGAACCTCCGTCGGGGTCGTGGGTCTAGGCCAATCCTTCACCGCTGCAATCTTCTGGGGATCCACCTGAATCCCCTCGCTGGAAACAACATGACCCAGAAAAGTGACGGACTCCAACCAAAATTCACATTTTGACAATTTAGCGTACAAGTGGTGCCAATGAAGAGTCTGCAAAACTGCTCTAAGGTAATCAGCATGATCCTCCCTGCTCCGCGAATAAACGAGGATGTTGTCAGTGAAAACAATCACGAAGGAGTCTAGAAAAGGCTTGAAAACCCGATTCATAAGGTCCATGAAAGCTGCCAGGGCGTTGGTTAGCCCAAAAGACATGACCAAGAATTCGAAGTGACCATAGCGAGTTCTGATGGCGGTTTTAGGAATATCCTGCTCTCTGATCTTCAACTGGTGATACCCGGATAGAAAATCGATTTTGGAGAAGAACTTTGCACCTTGTAATTGGTCGAACAAATCATCTATCCGAGGCAAAGGATATTTATTCTTGATGGTGACTTTGTTAAGTTGCCGATAATCAATGCACATTTGAAGTGACCCATCATTCTTTCTGACAAAGAGAACCGGAGCACCCCACGGAGACACACTCGGCCGTATGAAACCCTTCTCTAATAAATCCTTCAGCTGCTCCTTTAACTCTCTTAACTCTGCTGGCGCCATTCTGTATGGAGGAATAGATATTGGCTGAGTATCTGGCAATACATCAATCCCGAAATCAATCTCCCTATCCGGTGGAATTCCTGGAAGCTCATCTGGAAACACTTCAAGAAACTCATTGACAACCGGCACGGACTCGAGGGAAGACACTTCTGATGCGGTGTCCGCCACCCAAACCAAATGATAGATACATCCCTTTTTTATCATCTTTGAAGTCTTAAGGTAGGAAATAAACCTACCCTTCAGCACCACACCATTCCCCTTCCACTCGATAACCAGCTCACAGGGGAACTCGAGTTTCATGACTCTCGTTTTGTAGTCAAGTTTAGCAAAGCACGAATAAAGCCAGTCTATTCCCATAATCACATCAAAATCCACCATTCTGAGCTCGATAAGATCAGCCGTGGTAACACGACCACATACCGTGACAACAAAATTCTTAAAAACTCGCAAGGCTATAATAGAATCGCCAATCGGAGTCGATACAGAGAACGGCTCATGAAGTTGTTCGGGTTCTACCCCAAAACTTGAAGCAATGAATGGGGTGACATAAGACCAAGTGGACTTAGGATCAATAAGAGCATAGTAATCAATGGCTTGAACAGACAAGATACCTGTAACAACATCTGGAGAAGCCTCAGCACTCTGGCGACTACTCAAAGCATAGAACCGGCTAGGTCCACCCCTACCACGAGCTCCACCCCTAACTGCACCACACCCTGCTGGAGCTGGAGGACGCACGAATGATGTAGCAACTGAAGACCCGGACGACTGGGCAGATCCCCTACCCATACCCTGACTGGGCGCACGGTAGTCCCACTGGATGTGACCTCTCAACCCGTACCTATAACATACCAGGATATCCAAATAGCAAGTCTCTGTATGGAACCTCCCACACTTGGGGAACGTAGCTCTCCCCTGCTGCTGGGACCTCATTCCTAGACGATCGGACTGACGGAACCTCCTGCTGTCTGAACCTGGTCTCGAGTGACTGCTCTGTTGGTAACTGTGCACAGATAGTGGTGCACTCGCTGAGGACTAAGCATATGACTGGGATGGCCCTGATGACCCTCTCCCCGGAACTAGTCTCCCTGAGTGACCCATTGACCGGGCCCTGCTGCTACTCTCCCTTTCTGCCCGTATCTTCAACTTCCTAGCCTCTGTGGCCTGAGCGAATCCTACAATCTTTCCATTATTCATATCTGAGTGCAAGGACACTGTAGAAGCCTCATTCACCACCAAAGTACTAAGACCATGAATGAAACACCGAACTCGAGCATCCATGGTCGACACTAACTGAGGAGCATACTTGGACAACCTCACAAACTCTATGTGGTACTCCCAAATACTCATGCTGCCCTGCTTGAGAACCTCGAACTGAGTGGCACGAGCTGCCATTGACTCGGCAGGTAAGAAGTGGTCCATAAAGGCATCTACAAACTCATCCCATCTTGCCGGGGGTCTTCCCTCCTCACGGGAATCCTCATACATCTTGAACCACGAACGCGCTGCTCCCCTCAACCTGTATGAAGCCAACTCAACACCCTCTGTCTCTGTAGCCTTCATCACTCGGATGGTCTTGTACATCCCATCAAGGAAATCCTGCGGATCGGCCTCTGGGTCTGTGCCTGAGAACTCTGGAGGGGCCAATCGCAGAAACTGGTGGACTCTGGAGCTGGCAGAATCTCCCTGTCTGCTGGAGGACATGGGGGCTTCATGAGATCTCTGGACCTGGGCGGCCACTAATTGGGTCAACATATGGATGGCTCCTCTAAGGTCCCCATCAGAAACCCCGGAACCGAATGTTGGAACAGCATCATGATTAGGAGTATCGGCGGGAGGGATGGTGGCACCCTCTACCGCAGCTGGAACAGGAATGCTTGGATCTGGAATAGATAGGTCGGGCAGATTCAAGGCCGGGGAGTCACTCTCACCCATGGCATCAGGTACATGATTCATGGCCACATTTGGGGTAGCGTCGGTCCCAAGGCCGAGTCTAGCTTTCTTCTTAGGTGCCATTTCTGAAAATTCCGAAACAACGCACGAGTTAGACGTAAATACTTCCACTTTCCACTTCACCGCACGATATGGAATAACAAAGAAGAGGATAGTTTCCTAAATGCCCGTGTAGCCCCCTACTTATAGATATGATCGACAACACACTGATAAGAACGGCTCTACTAGGCACGACTCCGAGACATCCTAGGACTCTTTTAAAACCTGAGGCTCTGATACCAAGTTTGTCATGCCCCGAAACCGAGGGACATGACCGACGCTCGACCGGGTAGCCTCAGTCAAGCGAACCTGGGTGCCTTTCCTACCCCACGTGTTACCCCGTATTTTTCATTACTTACTAGCCAAGAGAAGTAACCACTTACAATCAAAACACCTTTTTATTACAAAACATACATATGGTACATGATTCATAGCGTGATTTACCCTTTACATAGCCCAACGTGCAAGATACATATTATATAAGTTCATGACCCACATTTCCTGTCTACGAAGTCTCTAAACATGAGAAAGGGATGATAATGTACTTGTCGGTAACAAGGCTCCGGCTATACCTTATACAAATATCAAAATAAGATCCCAAAACAGAAGCGGCATGAGCCATGTCGGGCCCCAAAAGGAAAGGGGCTCACCAATTCAGCTGACACAAAGGGATGAAGAGCTACGGTCGGTGGACAGGAGTACCTGCTATGGATCCACCTACAATCATAACACGAATGTAGCGCCCCCGGCAAAAGGAACGTCAGTACACTTNCCTTATTACCTCGGCCACCCTTATCACCACAACCCGCACCTTATAACTTCGTGTTGCGGCGTGCAACCCGATCCCACCATACAGTCACAATTCACCAATCAACACAACAACAATCAACAATTCACAAAGATCAATAACAACACATCTTAAGAAATAACTTCAACAATTTACAAGTATTTCCATAGCCATCAATACTATTTTCCGTCATATCCAACAACTCACATGTGTTTTACATCACAACTACAATTTCCCACAATAAGCCATACATGTGGTTATCACAGTTATTCCAGTTGCATCATTTACGATCTTCTTTCCTCATTTGTTCCTCAATTCTTACTACAAGCATAATCATAATAATTTCATGAATAAGCCACGCAGATATCACATACCAAACATTCGTACACCACACAAGGCGATTCTACAAAGATCAAGGTTAGCCATACATACCTGGAGTCGAATTCCCTTTTTAACTTCAACTTTCAAGTCACCCAATATCATGGCAACGTCAATCTAGTTCACAAGTTAACACATACATCTTAAAATCGAAGTTCACATTTACTACTCAAACTTATTTAGGTTGTCAACCCCTCTTTTGCAAGCCTTTCCTTCTACCCAACTCCTCTTACTAGCTTTTAGTTTTACAGAACATGCATGTGTATTTAAACTTCCATTTTCAAGAATCATTCATGAGAATCTCCCCTTTTATTTAAATGTGAAAGTCAATGAAAAAGGGTTGGGATTTTACCTGCAAGAGTGGAGATGAAGACAAGTAGTCGAAATTTTTTCCAGGCTTGTATGACTTTGGAAAATCAATTGATGAGGATGAGACTTTCTCTCTCAAGAACCCTCTCTCCCATCTCTCTAGTTTTATCCATAAAATGTGTAAAAAATGAAGGGTTGGGGTGTTTTATTGAAGAAGAGATCGGGTTGAAAAATTAGAAAATCTGGAGCCGAGTCGGGTCTGCGATCGCACTCTGCGATCGCAGAGTGGAAATGCGGTCTGCATAATGGACCGCAGAAGTGCTCCTAAAATCTGACTTCTCTGCCTGGGTTTACGACAAAAATACGATCCGCATTCCTGTTCTGCGGTCGCATAATGTACCTCGGAATTGACCTTCACAAATCCTTGAGGAATTTATGCGACGATTATGCGGTCCGCATATTGATTATACGATCGCATAATAGACCGCATTTTCAACTTCAATTCCGTCTAACTCACTGGTTAATGGCATTTTTTTGGAGAAATTTTGATTCTTGATTTTTAAGAGCTTGGATCAATACCAAGGGTCCGAACCGCGGCGAGATTGCGAGCCAAAAAGAATTCTACTCATTCCTAACACATATCCGGATCTAGACACCACAAGCTACTAGGTTTTGAGCATAAATTTTTATGGGGCCTTACAAGCAAAGTTGAGGCAAAAGAGTTATACAGACAGGAAGTTTCAAGATGTGTGCTACATGGTTGGTGAGAAGGTTCTATTGAAGGTTTTGCCTATGAAGGGTGTTATGAGATTTGGGAAGAAAGGGAAGTTGAGTTCACGGTTTATTGGCCTATTTAAGGTACTTCGAAGGATTGGGGAGGTGGCTTATGATCTTGCTTTGCCACTCAGCTTGTCGAGTGTGCATTCGGTATTCCATATTTTATGCTCCAGAAGTATATTGGGGATCCGTCTCATGTTCTAGATTTCAGCATAGTTCAGTAGGATGATGATTTGACCTATGATATGGAGCCAATAATTATTTTAGGTCATCAAGTTCGGAAGTTGAGGTAAAAGGATATAGCTTCAGTGAAGGTGCGGTGGAGAGGTTGGCCCGTGGAGGAGGCTACTTGGGAGACCAAGTGAGAGATGCGGAGCAAATATCCTCACCCATTTGAAGATTCATGTATGCTTCTTGACTCGTCCAAGGATAAATGTTTACTTAAGTTGGGGAGGATGTCACTACCCGGCCAGTCATCTCATGAGTTACCGCTCCGTTTCCCCTATTTCTGCTTCTTTATGCTTTGTTTATCCTTGTTTTGTGGTATCGGGTTGATCGAATCAAATCCGAAATCATTTTGGTGAAGTTTGAGATACTGACTCTCTTTTGAGGAAGCTTAGGTTGGAAAAGTCAACCGGATCTTGACTTATGTGTTAGAGGGCTCGGATCTGAGTTCTGATGGTTCGGTTAGCTTCGAGAGGTGATTTGAGACTTAGGAGTGTGATCGGAATGGGTTTTGGAGGTTTGGTGTATATTTAGGCTTGAATTGGCGAAGTTGATATTTTGGCAATTTTCGGTTGGTAGGCGAGATTTTGATATAGGGGTCGGAATTGAATTTAGAGAGTTGCAGTAGCTTCTTTATGTCATTTGGGATGTACGTGCAAAATTTCTGGTTATTCGGACGTGGTTTGGTTGGGTTTTTTATCAAAAGCGGAATTTTGAAGATTTAGAAAGTTTGGCTTGAAAACGATGTGTTCTTGGTGATTTGATGTTGTTTGAGGTGTTTTGATGATTGGAACAAGTTTGAATAAGGTATTAGGATATGTTTGTCCTTTTGGTTGAGGTCCCGGGGGCCTCGGGGTGATTTCGGATGGTTAACGGAGAAGTTGGATTTGTGTTGCAGCTGCTGAATTTGTTGCTTCTTGTGTTTTTGCACATGCGGATAGTGGACCGCAGGTGTGGCGCCGCATATACGGAAGAGGAGCCGCAGAAGCAGATTGTTGAGATTTTTTCCATGAACCGCAAATGCGGTGTGGGACCGCACCTAGTCGCAGGTGTGGATGGCTTATCGCAGATGTGATTTTTGGGATTGTTAGTGATATTAGCAGAAGCGGAGGATTTAACCGCAAATGCGATACCCCAGATGCGGTTGAAGTGCCGCATATGTGAAAAGGTCTAGACAGAACATATAAGTTATTTCATTTCACGAATTTGAGCTACTTTACCATTTTTTACTTCGGCCTTGGAGCTTTTTGGGCGATTTGAAAGAGGGATTTCAAGGGAACGTCATTGAGGTAAGGAATTTGGACTTGAAACTCATTCCTATGCCATTATTTCATGGATTAGAGCTAGAAATTAAGGAAATTAAGGATGAAATTTGGGGAAATCTAGGGTTTAGTATCGGAGACCTATGACTGAGGATTTGATGGACCATTTGAGGTCAGATTTCTGAACTTGTATGAACTCGTGGGGAGATAAGGAATCTATTGGTGTGAAAATTATTGAATTCTGTGACGTGGGCTTGGGGGTCGGGTTGTAGTAATTTCGGGATTTGTGTCAATTATTAATTATTTTCGCTTGGGCTTTGTTCCCTTAGCATATTTTGATGTCCTCATTCTGATTTTAGATAGATTCGATGCGAGTGGAGGTTCATTTGAGAGGAAAAGGCATTGAGAGCTAGAGATTTGACCGGTTCGAGATGAGTAATAATTGTAAATGATGTTCTGAGGGTTTGAAACCCTGGATTGCACATCGTAGTGCTATATTGAGGTGAGGCACACGCTTGATGACGAGCGTGGGGTCGCTCACTATTGGGGATTATGACTTGGTATGTCCCGATTGATGATTTTATCGTGTATTTGACTGAAATCTATTTGATATCATCATTATTTGGGCTGAGTGCCATATTGGGGCTGAATGCCAACTATTTCAACCCTTCGGGGATTTTTATCGATATTTCCTCACTGTTTTGACTTTATACTTGAACTCAGTCATGTTATTTTCCACTGTTTTTCATACTCAGCCATGTTTAATCAGTTTTAATACTTAAATGATATTTTAAATGATGTTTGGGCTGAGAAACATTGTTTTACTCTTGTCCGAGTGGCTTGTGAGGATTTTTGACTGAGTAAGGTCGAGGACCTATGTTGTGAGGAAACACTGATATTGATTTGAGGCCGAGGGCTTGAGATTGTGTACCACGACGTGGCTTGATATTGATATGAGGCGGAGAGCCTGTTTATGATGTCACGCGATGGCTTGATGTTGTTCTTGGGCCATAAGGGGCCCCTCCAGGAGCCTTCACACCCCAGTGAGTGCAGGTAACCGTTATGATATGAGATTGAGCCCGAGGGGTGGTTTTGTTGATACAGTGCCCGAGGGGCGAACCTTTACGTGTTTATTTTCCTTAATTGCCTATCAGTTATATGCTTATATGTTGAAAAAGGACTCTTACTTATCTATTAATTGGCTTACTATTTTTTAAATGGTTTTACTGCTTCATTATAGAATGCCTTGTGCCTTGCATATTTTCATACTTTCAGTCATTATTTACATTTGTTACTCACTCTGTTCGAGGACTCACTTTACTCCCTGCACCCTGTGTGCAGATTCTGGCACAACTGGTTTCGCTCCCGAGTGCTGATTCTTCCAGCTTCAGGCGGACATTCAAAGTACACGAGGTAGCTTACTGGCGTTCGCAGCTCGTGTTTCTCCTCCTTTGTCATTTCCATTTTGTATCAGACAGTTGTACTAGTTTACAAACTTAGCAGACTTGTGTTATTGCTTATAGAGGCTCATGACTAGTGACACCCCGGTTAGGGTTGTATTTGGGTTGTACTCCTGCATTGTTATGATATTATCTGCTACTTAGTATTATTAAATAATGTTTTAGACTTTTTTCTTGTTGTTTAGCTGTTTAACTTCGAATTGGGAATAGTAAGCTGGCCTTATCTTCACGAGAGGCGCCATCACGATCGGGTCCGGGATTGGGGTCGTGACAATGACTCAAGTATTTAGTTAAGATCAAGGACATAATATGTCCAGAAAATATGTTATATTCCTCTAGAAAGGCAGATTCCAAGAACATTACATGAAAACAATGCTAGAGCTCCACCAAAAATATGGTGATAAATATATTCAACAAGTTTTTTCTAAAGATAATTTGGAAGATCCCCTTACCAAGGCACCATCGTCCTCTAAATTTAAGAAGTTGATTTTTAAGTTTAGAATGCATGGCCTCGGAGAGACTACCAACATTTTCATTAGGTGGCATAATACGCATTACACTCTTTTTTTCTCAACCATGATTTTGTTCCACTAGGTTTTTCTGGTAAGATTTTTAATAAGGCTATAACGACCCGGCCGGCCGTTTTGAGTATTTTAGTCTTGTTTATACTATTTGATGCTTTAAATATATTTATTTATGATTATGTGACTTTCGAGGTTGGTAGGTTTGGTTTTGGGAGAGTTTTAGATTGATTTAGGACACTTAGTCCCTTGGTTGAAGGATTAAGTTGTAAGAGTTGATCGGGGTTTGACTTTTATATAGACGACCTTGGAATGGTATTTAATAGCTCCAATAGTTTTGTAAGGTTATTTTGAACTGAGGCGTATGTCCAAATTTTGAATTGGAGGTTCCTAGGTTGTTTTGGCTTGAATTGGCGAAAACTTAGATAGTAGAAAGTTGATAAGTTTGACCAATGATTCAATTTACTGATATTGGATTCGGTTTGTGGTTACGGGAGGTTAAATAGGTCCATTGTGTCATTTAAGAATTGCATATCAAATATGAGGTTAGTCCGAGTTGATGTTATATGGTTTGGCATGCGTTTTGGAAGTTGAAAAGTTTATTTGTTCATAATGCTTGAATTTAGGTGTGATTGATACTTTTTATATTATTTGGCATAATTTGAGGCCTCGAGTAGGTTCATGTTATATTTTGGAATTGGTTGGTTTGATTGGACAAGGTCACAAGGGCCTCACGGTTGTTTTGGATGGGTTTCAGACCATTTCTCTCATGTTAGAGTTGTTGATGTGCTAGTGTTATGGTGTTCATCCAGATCGCGGGTGTAGTATGATGATCATAGAGTGTTATTTGGATGGCTAATGAATTGCTCTTTACGTTCGCGAGGAGGTTTCCATGTTCGCGGAGCCTGTGGAAAGTGTTCTTCCCATTCGGGACATGTTTGTCGCGATTGCAAGAAGTAGAGCTGGAATGGGCGCCCAGTGGTTGGCATTTGTGTTCGCGTGATGGAGGTCACGTTCATGTAGGAGGGGTCGCGTTTGCGAGTTCCAAACCATGTTCACAATGAAGGATTTTCGGCTAATAGAATATTTGTTCTTTGCGATCGTGATGGTTGTCCCAGGGTCGCAAAAGGGACCTTAGGCAGACTATTTAAAATTTATTTTGAGGGTTTTGGTTATTTTATCACATTTTCAGTTACTGAGCTCGGATTTTTGCGATTTTGGAAGAAATCTTTATAATTTTGATTGGGATAAGTTTTTTTTTTGCTCAGATTTGGTTATTTATGATTCCATCCTTGTTTTATCATTTAATTGATGAACTTAAGTGAGGAAAACTTGGAATTTTAGTAAAAGCTTTTTTAAATAAAATTCAAAGATTTGAAAGTCCATTTGAGGTTGGAATTGGATCAAATTGGTATGGTTGAACGTGTATTTCAATGGGTGTTTGGAATTTTTAACTTTTTTGTATTTCAGGGTGCGAGCATGGAGTTCACTTTTTTATTTAGTTAAAGATCAAAGTGTTATTATTTGTAATCGTTTCTTAAGACTTTTGTTTATGATATTAAGTTATTTTGTCTAGATTAGAGCCGTCTGGGGTTGATGTACTGGGGAAGGGATTATATATGGATTAATTTGGCTTGATTGAGGTAAGTATCTTGCCTCACTTTGTGTAAGAAAAATTCTCCTTCGGATTTGGACCACTTTGCAATTTTTGTGCTACTTGGAACGGTGTGTATATAAGCTGATGAGTGTGTACATAGGTGTATGTGTTGTTTATGACCAAATTAGACCTTAGGATATTAATATGCCTTGATTTGGAGTTGTTTGTTATGTAAAACATGTTTTTATTATGTTGTTCACTCCCCACACCCTTATATTATCGTTATGATTCATGTATACATTGTTGTTGAGCCATGGACTATATCTTATTGTGGTATTGGTATTACTATTGTGCTGATATTGTGGCATATATGAACGTGAGGTGTGGGAGATTATTATTATTGTGTTGTGATTGAGATGTGAATGTAGCATGTCACGACCTAGAATCCCCACCATCGGGACCATGATGACGCCTAACATTACACTTGCTAGGCAAGCCAACGTTAGATTTTTAATTAGTAAAATCCTTTATATTTTAGTGATTAACAATAAGAAAGCTAAAACTAGTAAAAGTAAATGCGTAAGTAAGTACATAGCCTCTTTGTTTATATACTATTACTATTACTACCCAGAATCTGGTGTTACAATCCACAAACATGCTAAGATTTGCTACAAATAATTGTTTGAAAGAAGATATAACTGTTCATGAAGGGAAGTAAAAACAGTAAATCTAGGAGCATAGAAGGGGACGGCAGGGCCTGCGGATGCTAGCAGGACTACCTTCGGTCTCCTAGTTAGAAATATCTGCAACCGACCTCCCGATCAGCCACTACCTGCTCCAAAATTTGCACAGAAAGTGCGGAGTCCAGTATTAGTACAACCGACCCTAGTACTGGTAACTTCCGAACCTAACCTCGACGAGGTAGTGACGAGGCTACGACGGGGATATTACAATATAACCTGCATATAATGTATTATAAAAGCAGAAATAAGGACAACAAAATAAAGCAGTAACTTGCAAGGAATGAATACAGAGCTTAAGTGTCTTATCAGTATCCAGCTATAATCAATCCTTACGTGAAATGTGAAGCTACAGAATAACCTATACAATAGAAGAAAGTTACATAATGTGCATCCCGATCCTACCATATATCAATATCAATATGAACATTCACCCTTATTACTCCATAGAAATCCACCCTTATTTCTCCTCTTGCGGCGTGCAACCCGATCCCACTGTATAATAAAATTTTACCCTTATTCCTCCTCAATATATCATCCTTATTTCTCTTGTTGCACCGCGCAACCCGATCCCACCATATCAGCATCAGTAACTCAATAATTATAGAAATTTCACAACTTAACTCAAAACTCTTCACAATATTTAAACCTCAAACCAAAACAAACGGAAAGCTTGTATATTGTGAAACTTTACACAAAAAATACTACTCAGCGAAGCCAATCCCAAATATACCATAAAACACCGATACTCCAGATTAAGCCAATAATATGAGACAATGAAAGTACGGGGTAGCTAGTACCTTCAATAATGAAAAACAATGTTTCTCAAATATCAATTAAGCATGGAAATACCAGTACAACATGTAGCAGTTAAGGCGGGAAAAGAAAACATGAGAAGAATGGGAATAAAATAAGCAAAACAGATTAACTAGCGCCGCATAGGTACTCGTCGCCTCACATACACACCACTCTTATTGATTTTCACATAGCAATTAAGTGAAGGGTTCCTAATCTCTCGAGTCAAAGTTAGACAGAATACTTAGCTCGATCCACAAGCCACTCACTGCTCAATTATCATTTTTCTTCTATTTTCCAACTCCAAATCACCCGTATCTAGCCATGATTAACTCAATAATATCAAATATTGTAAAGAAATCAATTACAACACATAAATTTAGGTTTCCCAAACTTTCCCCAAAAAAGTCAAAAACTGACCCCGACCTTGGGCCTACTAGGTTAAAACTCGAGGTTCGGACCAAAATCTATTCACCCAGTCACCCCTGAGCCAGGATATATAATTAGTTTTGAAATCTGACCCCAATTTGAGGTTTAAATCCCAATTTCCAAAAAATTCCTAATTCTACCCAACCCCAAATTTCTACCATAGAAATCCTAGATTTTTGGTTGAAAATTCATGAAATGTGATGGGAGATTGAAAGAAAGTGGATTAGTATCACTTACCAAAGTTTTGGGGAAGAATGGGTCTTGGGAGAACTGCCTCTAGGGTTCTAGGATTTGAAAAATGTAGAGAATGGGAGAATATCCTGTCAAACTTAAGTGTTAATTAGTTGCAGGTGTCGCATTTGCGACATGGGGTTCGCAAATGCGAATGCGAAGGTTTCACATTCATATCTTCATCACACTTGCGACAACTAGTTCGCAAATGCGAACTTTGATCCTTCCGCAAATGTGACCAATTGATCGCATTTGCGATCACTATTGCCCAGCTCCCACTTCGTAATTGCAAAGATTTGTCCGCAAATACGAACACTGGATCCGTGCAAATGCGACCTCCTGATCGCAAATGCGAACTAGTGCTGGCCCAGATACGCTTTGCAAATGCGAAGAATTTGCTCGCAATTGCGAGAATGCTAGCATGGGGAATGTTCGCAAATGCGAACACTGATCTCGCAAATGCGAAATCAAACACCAGTCATAGAAATTGCAGAACTATTGATAGTTAATTATTCCTTCATATTTCTAAAAGATATATAAAATAGTATGTTTTCTTCATCATCTAGTTTATGAAACTATACAAATATTTTTCATATTCTTTCTGTATTTTTATTTTAGAAATATCCAATAATTATCCTTAAAACTATTTTTATGATGATCCAAACTCATCATTTATACCAACATGCATATTTTTAAATATTTTATTTTATTTCTCATAATTACATTTGTATTTTAGGGCTAATTGCACACTTTTTTGTAATAATAGCCCATATTAATGTATAGTTACATTATTTATGCAGAAAATGACTTTGATATTTTTATAATATTAAGTAATAATTTTTCATCATTTTAGTGCACAAATAATATTTTTTTTCTTTTATAAATTATTTTTTATCAAATATTGGGTATTTAAAAAAAACTATCCTAAAAATCCACCCATTTTCGGACCAATCATTGGCCCAAATCTAAAACCCTAGCCCAAATAACCCCCATCCCAGATCAATTAACCCAACCCCACAACCCGATCGCAACCCGTTTAACTACCCGACCCAAGACCCCGTTTAAATCGTGGTTGTTGATCTCTGAGATCAACGGCCTACATTACATCCTCCCTTTTAATTACTACCCAAACCCCTAACCCAGTGTCTGCCGCCCTCATATCCCACTTCACTTCTCCCTCCTAAGAACCCTAGAACGATATGGGATTCTATGGATACCCTATGCCATATATGGCCTTTCTTTGGTATTGTATCCTTTTCTATACTGCTTGCCTAAGCATGACAAGCGGATCTCATAAGAATCGAACCAAAAATCGGTTCAGATCCTTGACTTTTCAGCTTATTCTGTCTATATTCGTTATGTGCTCTATAGTAAGTACGAATATTTTTATATCTTCTGTTGATTCTTACTTACCTTAAATTAGGGTTTTCAGGTCTATTTATGTTGATTATCTGATTTGAGGTATTATTATGTCCATATTCACCCTACATTCTACTATGGCCTCTTTTTTTTTTAATATTTTTCATCCCTAAAATAGGCTTTTTAGATTTTCTTAATTAGTTCAATTTTCTGATTCGGGTATTTTTGTGTCTATATACATCCTATGCTATTGTTTTTATGTGTATTCCATTGATATTTGTTTTCCCTAATACTAGGGTTTACCTATTTTTTACTAAATCGAATTTTTATTTTTTTTCATGATATTGCTTCGTCATTTACGTTTGATTTTAGAGTGTTTTCTTTTTTACTTGTTCAATTTCTACTACTATATAACCCCTTCCCCCCCCCCCCCAATTCCCCTTTAAGAGACTTGAATCATTAATGTTTATTAAAATCTGAAGTTATTGCTCTTTGTTCTCTAAATACACTTGTTTTATATTCTGGTTCTTGACTGGCTGAAAGCCAAGGCCTAAAATTCTAGGTTCTTGCTCTTCGTTGATATTCAGAATACTATGGACTTTCGTTCTTTCTTATTTTTTTCTTAATTGGTGAGTTGCTGGACTTTTGTCACTTCATTCCTATTTACCTGTCATTTTCATATGTTTTCACTTCTGGAGATCGTAGCTTAATGTGTTTTCTGGGTTGTTCTTGTATGCAATTTTGATTGCTTTACTTCAAGTTTAGGTCTTTCTAATCTTTAACCTAATTATACCGGTAATCTGAAATATGCCTAAACACAATTTGAGTTAATTAATTTCTTTTCAAGCTCATCTAGCCTATGTGTTACAACTTACTGATATTTAGAACCTTTGCACTTTAGCCTCTCTTTAGTGTTTGATTTTCTTACCAATCCTGTTACCCAAACATGCTTAACTTACATAATTCTTGCAATGACCTGTTCTCACTCTGTCTAAATTCTGTTTCCAATTAATATGATTCTCACTAGGATCTATATTTAGCATAATTTGAACCTTTTTCTTACTATGAGTATGTGTACACCAATCCTACAAACATGTTCTCTTAATGTGTGAATGCCTATGTATTAGGTGTTGAACTTGTTCTTCTGAAACTTTGTTAAATTTGTTCTTAAAACCTAAGCATGTTCCGCTATTTGCTCTATGTGATCAATTTGATTATGTATGTATTCTTAAGCGTTGTCCCAAAACCTTAGTTTATTCTCTTTCACTTATTGTCTGGGTTCTTTAAGTTCTCATTCTTAACCAGTTGAAAGCCAAGGATACCTAAGTTCTATTATTAACCTCTCCAGTGTGAGCATTGCTAGGGGTCTAATTGAGACACTTGTGAACTCTGACACAGTAGGACTTGGTCCCTAGTCATTTCCTGAATCTCCTCTATTAACCTCCCTAGTGTGAGCATTGCCCTGGGTTCTTGGTGCCCTTAGGAAATCTGACACACTAGGGTCCAAGGTTCTTTGCCATTTTTCCTAATTGCTCAACTTTGCCCCTTTCACCTGTCACACCTCCTTTTTTTTACACACCTACCCCGAAAGATAATGTATAAGGGAGTTTTTCTATTTAAAGTGACATTATTCGAAATGGGATTATTTATTTGTTTTTAGAGTCGCCACTTGGGATAGGATTGGCTTTTGGTATCCCAAGTCACCGATTTAACTTGAATCCCAAATCGAGGAAAATTTCGACTTCCCAATTGGAGTCTGCGAACCAGAAATTCTGAATAAAGGAATTATGTTGACCCGAGGGAAGGTGTTAGGCATCCCCGGATCCCGTAGTTCCAGCACGGTCGCTTAAATTATTATAAATGGCTAAAATCTAATTTTCTTATACATGTTCAAACCTACGGCGCAATTTTATAATTATTTACCGCTTTTGATTATTTTTTACGAAAGTGAACGTCATTTAAAAATGAGTTTTCGGATCACGTCACATGAAATGCACTCGGATCCTCGACACATTCTTATTCAATGTTTTTGGATTTGGATTTGGGTTGCATGAAATGCATACCCGTATTTAAGAAGGTAAAATTATTAAAAGCGTGCCTAAAGCGACTAACGGGTTATTATCTTTGCGGAGGGCCGTGAAATTCGCTAAACAGCACGCCCCGAATTCTAAGCATATTTTTTTTTATTAAGCACTTAATGAGGGCCCCGCAAATTAAGGGTTTTATTTGGTGAGGCTCATCTCATTTTTATTTAAAGACCAATCTAAAGCAAACTAAGATTTTCTATTTATTTTTGTCTTTAAAAGAGCCCAATTAATTTGCATTTATAAATTCGGGCCTCGAGTTCAAGTCCGAATTCAAACAAAAGGGAGGACCCTCTTAGTTTGAACCCGCTACCTAACTCGAAAATCCAAATTTTTATTGCAAATTAATACCCCGTATTCCTAATGTAATTTTTTAAAGGGTTTTGACTTATAACAATATTTTTTTTTGGGCCTTAGAGGTTTGGCCCAGTTCTGGTGGGTGAAGTCGTCCAGACGTGAACTTGGAGGCATGAAAATTGGGCATGTTGTTGCAACTGGCCTTGATTTAACAGTCGTCCAGCTTTGGGTCTTTGTCAAAGTCCAAACAAAGTAAGCGTAATCCAGAAATTTGAAGCTTAAAATTAATCCAAAGAGGTTATTGAGCCTAGATCCTTCAATTATCTATTGTACTTAATTTTACCCAATACTAGACACTTATGTTGAGGTATTGAATAGCTCACTTAAACTCATAAATTTCAAAGAGGCTATATGAAACCACTGACACCTAACGAAGCCTGGGATTCAGACACAAGGCTTCCACTTTTTTAAAAGAAAAATACTAAATCAGAATATCAACATCAAAATGCACATATACTGCATTCCTTAACAGCACATTCAAAACATATATATCCTGATTGGCAAATTCAAATACACCAACATTCGAAGTTAAACTACACTACACTAAGGCTCCTGATTTTAGACGAATCAATACAAGTCCGAAATTCAAAAGTTTAATGCAGTCCAGTTTAATTACAAGCCAATATAAATTGAATGAATATCACTAATATTGTCAAAGGCCAACAACATCTGTATTTCAATATAAAGGTCGAACATTCTTCAACATTTAATTTCTAGAACTGTTCATACACACGGACTTGCTTTTCCAGATCACTTGAATTATAGAAAATACCTGGAATTATGATAAGACAAAGAGAAGAAGAAGGAGGTTAGTAGCAGTTTTAGTATCCAATAAGCTCAACCAGTGAATCAGAGCAACAAGGAACCAATTGAACTTAATTGTAAACCTAGGAAGCCCTGCTAAATAGCCCATGACCAATTTTAAACCCTTAGATCACTCAAAACAGCTTGCATACACTTCAAACCAGCTTAAATCTAAACCAGCAACATTCATGAGAATTCAATAATCAAATATCGAGCTAGAAGGTGTAAATCAACAATTAAAAATCTAGAGTAACCTAGGGTGCTCAAAGAAACAACTTTTTTTTTTGAATTTTTGGAAGTTTTCTGTTTTTTTTTTTTTTGTTTTTTCTGCAGGATTTAGATCTAAAATGAGGGATTCTACTACTAGAGTTCAGATTTGAACTTCTTTTTACTTTGAAATTCAAATCTGAAGTTCTGATTGAGAGAAAAAGATTTTTTTTTAGGGGGAAATTAAAGGCTGGAAGGTTTCTGGGAATTTTCAGAGTTCTAAAACCTGCTAATCAAGGCACTAGGGCTGCCTTTTATAGGCAAAGAATGGGGGGTAGAATGGTCTGGAAGTGTTTACCCATTTTCCCCCTTTTTTATTTTCAGAAATTGATTATTAAACCCTAATTTTATGGCTTGTTGCCCAAGTTACTGCATTAGAATGCAGAAACTTACACTAAGGCCCCCTTCTAGAAGGCCCTAGGGTGTTCTTCTACCTATGGAATACCTATACTACCCTTATTTGAGTTCTGAAATTACTGGTTCTTAATAAACCAACCCATTTTGGATGCCTAGACTACCCTTGATTCCCCTAGAATTACTAATCCTAGTTGAAATTTATCAACTATAACCAATCACCTAAAATTACACTAATTGGCCAATTAATCAACAAGGAAAACAAATTACATGAATTAATCATGAATCTATTAACTAATACAGAATTAACCTATTAAAATCAAGCATAACTACTGAAAATAGTACTGCCCTAAATCAAACAAACTTAACTACCCTAAATATGGAATTATTAATATAACCACTACTCAAACTGATTTTAACTAAATTATTAACACTAAACATAGGGGATCAGATTTGAACAAAGCCAAAACTATCACAAAGGATCAAACTAAAACCAAAGATTAAAATGAATTAAAATCTAAAAGGGATGAACAAATAAGCAGAATCGAGCATAAAATCAAAATAGAAATCCGAACAGCAAGTGATAAAAGCAAAACAAAAAATAAACCAAAAAACTAAACTACAATCATAGAATTAAATCAAAAAAACCACAGAAAAAAATTTAAAAAATAGAAACAAACTCTAAAACTTACTGAACATTTGTCTCAACTAAACTAAGATTAACAAATCAATATCCAAATCATGAAGCCAAACAATTATGTAAAAATAAAAATAGCACAAGAAGAAGGAAAAAGATAAGAAGAAATCGGGGGACTCACTGGTTAGGGTCTTCATGAACTGAACTCGAATTGAGCCCCAAAATAACATTATACGTTTGTTCTTGGTGAGAACAAATGTATCAGGTTATTTAGGGACTCAAAACGATCTTGGGCAGTCTTTAAAAAATAAATCCAAAATCTTCTTGTAAACCCTAGATCTGGAATTTGACAGGTTTCGTTGAGATTTGAAAGGTTTTGGTTTGGGATTAGAGATGAGGAAGGTTAGGAAATTGTATGGTGTAAGTTTGAGAGTTATTGGATGAACTAGGGTTTTGGCTAGATTTTAGATTTAATATTCGAGAAAATTGGCTAAGAATTGAGGGATGGTATTTGGGGATTTGGAGAAAAGAGAGAAAGGGGAGCTTGTGGTAAAATTTTGGGCGGATTTGGAGCATTGCCACCGGCGGAGGCGATTTTCGGCCGGCGGCGGGTGGTGGAGATATGGTGGGGTGACGGTGGCGGGTGGCGTTGATATGGTGGGGGTGACGGTGGCTTTACATCGGCGTTAAAGGGAGGGGAAATGTACGAGGAAGAAAGGATTATGTCTAGGGTTTGATGGATAAATTCGGACAATTTTTATGTTAATTCAAGATCGACTCAGGACCGTTGGATTAGGGAAGGATAAAGGGCCCAGATTGATTTGCCCCAAAATGACGTAGTTTTGAATAAGGGGGGAGGCTGGGTTAAGGGTATTTGGGCTTGGGGTTGGTCCGGCTTTAGGGGTTTTTTGGGCTAGAGTTGGATTTGGCCCAAAAATTGGTGTTTTAACAAGACCATGCATTCTTTCAATCCTTTTATTCTTTTCTTTTTCCTTTTTGTATTTATTTTTGTATTTTACTTATTATTATTATATTTTTTTTTTGTATTTTCTGATTTTATTATGTAAAATAAAAGACCCAAATTAAATCTAAGATGATACTAATTAACTAATTCCTAATTTAAGAGGAAACTAAATCAAAAATGTAAAATGTAGAATTTAAAATTGTAAAAGGACTATTTTTGTTATTTTTTCTCTTATTTTACTAATATTAATTAACTAGTAAAAATAAAAATATAAAATCGAATTCTAAATGAACACAAAAATGCAAACAAGACACAAAATCATGCAATTAATTCCTAAAAATTCAAATAATGAAAGAAAAATTCTAATTCTAATCAATTTATAGGAGTAATTTAAGCGTGGCAAAAATCACGTGCTCACAGCTGCCCCTCTTTGCTCGAAGACATGAAGGGTTTTTGGGCAAAGATAAATGGGTACCATGAAAGATTTTTGCCTGCTTAGCACTCCATGAGAAGCATTTTTGAAAACCGTCTGACCGAACCCCTGCTTCAAAGTTTGCCTACATATCCTTGGCTATAAATGAATCAGGTCAGTGTAGTTCTTGAAGGTTTGGTATGTGGGACCACCAGGAGCTGTTAATTTCACTGATGTTGCTGCTGCTACTGCTTGCTGACCTCCTTATTACACCAAAAGGAAAATCAAAGCTAAGCTAGTTATGCCTATCAACTATGAGTTACAAGATTCCTATCTACAATTAGCATTAGGTCAAAATAGGATCAGCGGAGCTTGTGACTTCAATTAAGTTTTGATCAATCCGCACCTTTACTTGCTTCACATTTGAGTTCATTTCTTTTTGTTCTTTTCTTCTTTTCTTGATTCTGGATTGAGATTTATTCCATTGGTCATCTCACACCCTGTGTCTTGAGGTCGACTTGCTTAAGATACCAAAACAAACAAACGAATGAAATTTTCTACCCCAGTTTTTACTAGGAAATTTTCGTGAGTTAGTTGTGACACGTATCTAAGCAATCAAATCAGGATTGTGTAGGGAGATCCTCGGTTTTGGCCGAGTTTTGGGAAGAAAAAGCTCTTCGGTTTTTTTGGCCGGGAGATCCTCGATTTTTGGCCCGGATTTGGAAAGAAAAAGCTCCTCGGTTTTTTGGACGGGAGATCCTCGATTTTTGGCCGGGATTTGAAAAGAAAAGGCTCCTCGGTTTTTTGGCCGGGAGATCCTCGGATTTTTGGCCAGGATTTGGAAAGAAAAAGTTCCTCGGTTTTTTGGCCAGGAGATTCTCGGTTTTTTGGCCGGGATTTGGAAAGAAAAAGCTCCTCAGTTTTTTGGCCGGGAGATCCTCGGTTTTTTGGCCGGGATTTGGAAAGAAAAAGCTCCTCGATTTTTTGGCCGGGAGATCCTCGGTTTTTGGCCGGGATTTGGAAAGAAAAAGCTCCTCGGTTTTTGGGTCGGGAGATCCTCAATTTTTTGGCCGGGATTTGGAAAGAAAAAGCTCCTCGATTTTTTGGCCGGGAGATCCTCGGTTTTTGGCCGGGATTTGCAAAGAAAAGGCTCCTCGGTTTTTTGGCCGGGAGATCCTCGGTTTTTTGCCGGGATTTGGAAAGAAAAAGCTCCTCGTTTTTTTGGCCGGGAGATCCTCGGTGTTTTGGCCAAATCAGCTTTTTCTGGCCGGGAGATCCTCGATTTTTTGGCCAGGATTTGGAAAGAAAAGGCTCCTCGGTTTTTTGGCCTGGAGATCCTCGATTTTTTGGCCGGAATTTTGAAAGAAAAGGCTCCTATACTACTATGATTTGTTTTTTTTTTGGGATTTTCATTTTCATTTTCTTTTCTTCTCTTTCCTTTTTTTCTTTTTCTTTTTATATTTTCCTTTTTTATTTAGCAAAACACATGAAAGAATCTTGGGGAAACTTCCTTTTTGGTTGTTTTCCTGCTGCAAAGCTATTTCAGCGCTTGTGCATTTCATTTCTTTTGGGTCGCACCTGCTTCTTGCACGGTTTCTCTGAATAAGACCTGTTTTCAATAAAGAACAATTTGTTAGTTTGAAACGGTGGTTGGTTTTGTGGCCTTGATCATCCCAATTGCTTGATCCCGACCCCCGTTATGTTGAGAACTTTGCTGCTTGTTGGCCTTGAGGGTGAATCTCTTTTCAAACCGACCGGGTTCAACTCTCAGGGTTTCATTATGACTCGCCCGTGTAGGCTCTGGCCTTTTCACTTTATTCTTCCCTTGGGACCTTTGCCTTTGACTTCCTTTTTTTTCTTTTTTCTTTTTTTTTTCATATGTCTTTACTTTGAAACCATCAACCCCTATGGTCAGTCGGGATTAGCCTGACGCACCTGCTGAGGCTGGGTATTTCCTTCGGCTCTTGCCAGGCGGAGCCTTATAGAACCAGTCCTATCACCTTTTCTTTGTAACAGTTACGGAATCAGAGTAAAGTCGAAAGGGATTCAAAGAAAAAGTATGCAAAAGGCAAGCATATGATTTTTAAGAGAAGCATCCCTTTCGGGGGGAAAGAAGGACTTATCCGGGGTGCATGCTGGCTTCAAGTGAACATGACATGCTTCTTGGACTGGACGCCCGACCCACACAAACTTTCCAACTTCATCGATCCGCAATTCAAAACCAGGGAACCTTGCTAGGGCTCTTCTAGTGATGAGATGTCTTCTTTTTGGCTGACAGCGCCCTTTGTGGGTTTTCGCCAATCGACCTCTCTCATTTCTCTTCTCACCGTCGCCCGATAGTGCTCTTTGCGAGTTTTCACTAAGCGGACTCTCTCATTTTCATTTTCTCTACTAACTGTCGCCTTATGGTGCCCGAAGATTTTCACCGATAAGACTTTCTCATTTTATTTCTCTCTATTTGAATTGTATCAGATTCCAACAATGACGTTTGCTACTTCCCTGCCTTTGCCAATTAATCAGAAGGACTTGGACAAGGTTTTTGAGGTAAAAAGGATTTTAGGCGGAACTACAACTTTGGAACCATTTCGGCGGATTCATGGCCGAACCATTATATCATCTGCCCCAGTTTCAATTTTTGGGGAAATTGGGATTTTTGTTTTGGTGTGACTGAACCTCAAGGAGAGGCTGCCTACGTATCCTTTCGGAATCAAGTCGAACGTAGTTCAGGCAAATAATTTTTGTTTTTGTTTTTGTTTTTTGTTTTGTTTTTCTTTTCTTTTTTTTCGCGTTCCAAAGAGGGTAGCCATAGAAACGTAACCGGCTCAAAGGGTTTACGAAGGATTGATAGTGTTTGGGATAGCGGGAAGGAAAGCCTTCGTCATCTCAATTACACAAAAGCCATCAAACCAGGAGGCCTAGACATAATACCTTTTGACTGCATCTGCATTGACTGCTGTTTCAGGATCATTTCCTTCGAAGTCTCCCAGATACAGTGCTCCTCTTGGCAATATCTTCCGGATTATGTATGGACCTTTCCAATTAGGAGCGAACTTCCCTTTTGCTTCCTGGTGATGAGGGAGAATGCGCCTGAGCATGAGCTGTCCCACTTCAAAATTCTTGGGACGCACCTTCTTGTTATAGGCGCGGGCCATTCTTTTGTTGTACAACTATCCGTGACAAACTGCGGCCATCTATTTTTCATCAATTAATGACAACCGCTCTAGCCGGGTTTTGACGCACTCACTGTCCTCATTTCTGCTTCAACGATTATGCGAAGCGAAAGGATTTCTACTTCTGCAGGTATGACTGTTTTAGTTCCGTAAACCAACAAGTATGGGGTCACTCCAATTGATGTACGCACTCTGGTACGATACCCCGCAACTTTTCATGCCATTGTCTGGAGCTTTGAACCATCTTGATCAAAATCTTCTTGATGTTCTTATTTGCTGCTTCAACGGCGCCATTGGCTTTTGGCCGATAAGGAGTAGAGTTTCTATGCATTATCTTGAATTGTTCACATACCTCTCCCATCAGACGACTGTTCAAGTTTGTAGCATTGTCGGTAATGATAGTTGCAGGAATGCCAAAGCGGCAAATGTGGTTGGAGTGTAAAAAGTCTACCATGCTTTCTTAGTGAACGACTTGAGAGTGATGGACTCAACCCATTTTGTGAAGTAATCGATTGCAACCAATATAAATCTATGTCCATTTAAAGCTTTTGGCTCAATTGGCCCAATGACATCCATACCCCAGGCAACAAATGGCCAAGGTGCTGACATCGAATGAAGCTCTGTTAGAGGTGCATGAATCAAATCACCATGCACCTGGCATTGATGACATTTCCGAACGAAGCTGAAGCAATCCTTTTCCATGGTTATCCAATAATACCCTGCTCGCAGAATTTTCTTTGCCAACACATAACCATTCATATGAGGTCCACATACTCCCGCGTGCACTTCATGTATAATTCTTCCGGCCTCCTCGGCATCAACACATCTCAGCAAATTGAGGTCCGGGGTCCTTTTGTACAAGACATCACCACTTAAGAAGAAACCACTCGCATGCTGTCTAATGGTTCTCTTCTGATCTCCAGTGGCTTGCTCGGGGTATTCTTGTGTTTTCAGAAATCTTTTGATATCATGATGCCAAGGCTAAATGTTGGGTTCCGCCTTGACCGCATTACAATACACGTGCTTTTCTTTGATTTGAATCTCTAGAGTATCAATATGAGCATTGCCCGGGTAAGGCAGCATTGAAGCTAGAGTGGCGAGTGCATCGGCCAGTTCATTGTGACACCAAGGGATGTACCTGAACTCTATCAACTTGAAGCATTTAGTGAGATCTTCCACATGTTGTCGATAAGGAATGAGTTTAATACCTCGAGTCTCCCACTCTCCCTGGGCTTGCCGGATAATTAAATCAGAATCCCCCTTGATCAATAAATCTTCGACATCTTGGTCAATTTCCATGTTCATGCCTATGATGCAAGCTTCATACTCAGCTGTATTGTTTGTGCAGAAGAATCGGAGCCTAGCCGTGGCTGGGTAGTGCTGACCACTAGGTGATATCAAGATTTCCCCAATGCCTACACCTCTTGCATTTACAACTCCGTCAAAGAACATTTTCCAAGCACGCGTATCCTCAGAGATGGATTCTACTGAATTTACCTCTTCATCTGGGAAGTATGTGCTCAATGGTTGGTATTTCTCGTCAACCGGGTTTTCAGCCAAATGATCTGCCAACGCCTGGGCTTTCATTGTCGTGCGAGTGACGTAGACTATGACAAATTCCATGAGCAAGATTTGCCATTTTGCCAGTCTCCCAGTGGGCATCGGTTTCTGGAATATATACTTCATAGGATCCAACCTGGTTTTGAGGTAGGTAGTATGGGCTTGGAGGTAATGTCTCAACTTTTGAGCGACCCGCGTCAAGGCACAGCATGTTCTCTCCAACAAAGTGTATTTGGCCTCGTAGCTAGTGAATTTCTTACTCAGATAATAAATTGCCTGCTCTTTCTTGCCGGTTATATCATATTGCCCCAGCACACAGCCAAAAGAATTTTCCAACACTGTCAGATACAAGAAGAGAGGCCGACTGGGCTCCGGTGGGACCAACACTGGAGGTTTTGACAGATATTCCTTAATCTTGTCGAAGGCCTCTTGACATTCAGATGTCCATTTGATTGCTGCATCTTTCTTCAACAGTTTGAATATGGGCTCACATGTGGTAGTCAGTTGAGCGATGAACCGACTGATATAGTTTAACCTGCCCAATAAGCTCATCACTTCCTTCTTAGTTCTTGGAGGAGGTAGGTCTCGAATAGCCTTTATCTTTGTTGGATCTAACTCGATACCTCTCCTGCTGACTATGAAACCCAGAAGCTTGCCTGATGGGACTCCGAAGGCACATTTGGCCGGATTCAGTTTCAAATCATACTTGCACAACCGTTCAAAGAACTTTATCAAATCTCGAACGTGGTCACTCTGAGTTCGGGACTTAATGTTTACATCATCCACATACACCCCTATCTCATGGTGCATCATATCATGGAAAATGGCAGTCATGGCTCTCATGTAGGTTGCCCCGACATTCTTTAGCCCAAATGGCATGATCCGATAACAGTAGGTACCCTTAGGTGTAGTGAAAGCGGTCTTTTTGGCATCTTCTTCATCCATCAACACCTGGTGATATCCTGCGTAACAATCCACGAAGGACTATATTTCATGTTTGGCGCAGTTATCAACAAGGATGTAGATGTTAGGCAAAGGGAAATTGTCTTTGGGACTTGCCTTATTCAAATCTCGGTAGTCCACACATACCTGGGTTTTCCCGTCCTTCGTGGGCACTGGAACCACGTTGGCTAGCCATGTAGTATATCGGACCACTCGGATTACCCCCGCCTTCAGTTGTTTTGTGATTTCTTCTTTGATCTGGTCACTGATATCAGTTTTAAACTTTCTTTGCTTTTGCTGCACTGGAGGACAATCGGGGTAAATTGCAATTTGTGCACCACTAGATCCACACTCAGTTCTGGCATGTCGTCATACGACCAAGCAAACACATCTTTAAACTCAAACAGGAGTTAAATTATGGCATCTCGAGTTTTCTCATATATGTTAATGCTTATTTTGGTTTCCCTTATTTCTTCGGCTATTCCCAAATTAACCGGTTCAGAGTCATTCAGATTTGGCTTAAGTTTGTTCTCAAATTGTTCCAATTCTCGGTTTATTTCCCTAAAAGCCTCTTCTTCGTCATATTTCGGTTCTTGGTTCATTATTTCACAGTTAGACAGTGTGTTTGAGTCTGGGCATGAAGTCCGCAAGCATGTCATGTTATTTAAAGCCGCATTATTATAGCTGAAAAGAAAAAAATAAAAAGAGAAAATAACAAAAATCAGAAAGAATAAAGAGAAAAATGGACGATGAAATATTGATTTCATTTCTTGGAATTTGGAAAGATAACAGGGTTTACATTCATGAATTTAAAAGACAAGAAACTAAAAGAAACATGCGAGTTACACCCTGAAACAACTCGAGATGCAGAAAAGGTGACAGGGCTAGTCCACCGGGACTCCCGCCTGATCGGGAATGGCGTAGCCTTCCAATTTTGGAGTTTAACATTTGGTCCCATGTAGAGCACCTCCGCGGTGCTAGTCCCTTCCCCTGGCTGGACCATGTTGGTTTCATAAAGCATTTGCCTCATAGCCCCACAGATATCTTCTATTTCCTCAGCCGTGAACAACTCATCATCTTCTTCTTCGCCATACTTAGGCTTGACAAAGGTCTCATACAGAGGTGGCAATGGTTGCGACATAACCCATCCTTCCTTCTTTCTTTCTTCGGCCCATTTCTCATCATCTGGGGTAGGTGGAAGCCTATCCCGAAATACTTTTCTGTTGCGGGTAGAGTTACCGACTCGGATATTCCTTGCAAAGCTTTTCCCAACCATTTTCCTATTTTGAAACCGTGTCTAATCATTTATTTAGCAACCATGATCGAAGCATTAGATAGGAAAGGCTGGGGGCACAGATGTCATTTCTCATACGGGTCAGCTACACCGATTTCAAAGGCTTGATAAACAATATGCTCACTTCCCTCCCTTGCCTCCAAGCATGGGATAGATGGGTCACGATATATGGACTGCTCACCTTCCCCGTGGACCACTATCTTCTGATCTTCATACTCAAATTTCACCATCTGGTGGAGGGTAGAGGGCACGGCTCCTGCAGCATGGATCCAAGGCCTTCCCAGAAGCAAATTGTAAGATGTATCTATGTCTAACTCTTGGAAAGTTACCTCGAAATCCACCGGGCCTATGGTCAATATCAAATCAATTTCACTGATGGTATCCCTCTTAACACCATCGAAAGCTCTCACACAAACATTATTCGGACGAATCCTTCCCGTCCCTATTTCCATTCCTTGCAAAGTGGAGAGTGGGCATATGTCAAACCCCGAATCTCCATCCACCATGACCCTCTTGACGTAGTAACCCTCACATTTGACAGTCAGGTGCAAGGCTTTATTATGAGCAGCTCCCTCTGGAGGCAAATCATTTTTGCTAAAAAAGAGTTGATTGACGGTGAAAAATCATTCCGCCATTCTTTCAAGTTGTTCAATTGATGTTTCAATTGGCACATATGCCTCGTTCAAGGTTTACATGAGGATCTTCTGATGTTCGGCAAATTTGGTCACTAATGACAATAGTGACACTTGCTTAGGACACCTTCTCAATTGCTCTACGGTTTCATAATCAGGCATTTTCATCTTCTGAAAGAAGGCCTCTGCTTCTTCGTCGCTTACCAGCTTCTTAGATGGAAAGCGTTTTCTTGCGGTGTTGTTGACCTCATGTACATTTGAATATTTTTCAGCAGGGACTGTTCCTGGGAGTTCCCCAAAAATTTCTTTGCCTTTGTATGTAACCACTGTTTGTTGGTAGTTCCATGGCACTGCGGAGGGGTCAGTCATTGGCTTCTGTGGTGCGCGTCCAATAACCACTGGCTCACTCAGCCGAGGCGGTTTAATTGTCCCCCACACCACATAGGCCCCTTTCGGCACATACATCTATGTCCCCTTCTTTACTTCATACTTCCTCGGAGTGCTCACAACTAGCGTTTCTCTTAGCGACCTTGCGGAACATAAAGAACCCCATGTTTAGGAGACACCGGCTCTGCTTTTGTCTCAGTTTTCCTCTCAGGCTCAATTTTGACAGTTTTATTCTTCTTCTCCCATTTTTCCTGTTTCGGGGCTGCTTTGGGTTTCCTTTCGGCATTGGCAATATCGATTATGGCTTTCAGGGCCAGATCAAAGTCTCGATCTTCACATATCATACCGATTACCGACCCGTTGTTGTGAGCGGGCAAAGGTTTATTGGTGACATTCGGGCCTTCTTCATCCCTCAACACTATTTTCCCTTGTTCGATCAAATCTTCCACAGCTTTTTTCAATGTCCAACAGTTGTCAGTATTGTACCCTTCAGCTCCTAAATGATAGGCACAATGGACACCCCATTGATAGGTTGGAGATTTTGGGTTCGGCCTATTTTGGGGATAGGCTGTAGCAGGTTCATCTGGACGAACTTCGGGAACAAACTGGAGTATGGTTCACCAATTGGTGTAAAATTCGGTCGTCTATGTGGCTCCCGAGGGCGGAAATTATTTTGTGGTGGTCGGGGGTTATATTGGTTTGGGTAAGGAGGCTGGTTTCTTTGGAATGGAGGTG
>MU684967.1:173211-187769 GCA_026770625.1 Nicotiana glauca | reverse complement strand
CGAAAGGTTGAGCATTCATTACCGCATAAGGTGGAGGAGCATAAGTCATATCTGTGTGAGGGTAATAGTGCTGAGGGGCTCTTTCTGAGAACACCGGTCTAGGAGCCCGGTACCTTCTTCCTCCCGATGCTGCCACCACTATTTCTTATTTTTTTTTTGCCCTTCGCCATTCCTGCAGACCCGCCTTGGATGGCTTGGGAGGTTGCTCTTATGGCCGACTAACTCAAGATTCTGCCCGTTTTTAGCCCATTTTCCACCATTTCTCCGATTTTTATGGCCTATGCGAAAAGCTTTCCCATGGCGGACATCATATTTTGAAAATAGTCTGCTTCTTAGGCCTGCAGCAAAATAGTGACCATTTCCACCTTATCCATGGGAGGCTTCACCCTTGATGCCTGTTCACGCCACTTTATTGCATATTCGCGAAAACTCTCTGAGGGCTTTTTCTTTAGATTCGCCAAGAAGTTCCTGTCTGGCGCAATGTCTATATTGTACTGAAATTGTCAAACAAAGTCTCGGGCCAAATTATCCCATATACGCCAACGCGAGACATCTTGATCCATATACCACTCTGAAGTGATACCAATCAGGCTTTCCTCGAAATATGCCATCAACAGTTCTTTTTTGCCACCGGCACCCCGTAACTGATTGCAGTACTTCTTCAGGTGAGCAATGGGGTTGCCGTGCCCGTCGTACTTTTCAAATTTCGGTGTTTTGAACCCTGATGGCAAGTGTACATGCGGGAACATACATAGGTCTGTATAGGAGACGCTCTTCTTCCCACTTAAGCCTTGCATGTTTTTCAAGCTTTGCTCAAGGCTTCTCATTCTCTTTGCCATCTCATCCTGCTCTGGGGCCTTGGGGGTCTTGTCCTGCCTGGCTTAAGCTCATATGGTGGCTGAGAGTAGGTGTATTGAGGATAATGGGGAGGGTCAACCTGAAAGACGGGATTCTGGAAAGTGAAGACCGAGGGGTCAAAAGCATGCTTTGGTAGCGATGGTTGCGTTGTTGCAGAGGATGGTGGAGCCGTGAAGATGTTTGGAGCAATCTCATACGGGAACTCCTGGGGGTGAGCCTCAGAGGGTGTTCCGAAGAAGTTAGCAGTCATAGTAGGTTGCCCTAGAGGAATATTTTGACGGCTGATGGGGACAGTGGTAACCCCTCCAAATCTAGGGAATAACTCCGGGAATCTGGGGATAGTGCTTGGGGGTTCCTTTCCGTTTTTCCAAGCATCCCACATTTCCATCAATTGCAGGCGCAGGATCCGATTTTCTTCAACTGTAAGGGATTTAGAGGCCGGGACCCCCGAGATGGGGTTGTCTTCGCGTATGGGGATTGTAGGCAGAGTCATTTCAGATGACATCGCTGTATTTCATTTTGATCTGGTGAAGTATCGATGCGAGGCCAGCTTACCACAAACCAACCACTGTTTCTTAACAGATCAGCTGGAATGACAGCAACAACGGTTAGTACGAAACAAATAACAGATAGGCATCCGCACATTGGAGTGTGATGCACCTATACAATTAAATGAATATCTACATGTTTTCTTCGGCTGCATGCGTCATCCCGACTTTTCTCTTGTTCCTTTTCTTTCTTTCTCTTTTTGTTTTGTTTTCTCTTATTTTCTTTCCTTATTTTCAATTTTCTGCTTTTTCTTTTCTTTGGCCATGGTTTTTTCTCTCAATGCCTTATTTTCTTCCTTTGTGTTTCTTTTTTATCTCTTGATTTTCTTTTCATTTATTTCCCTCGCGTTTCTCTTTTTCTCTTTTTCCTTTTTCTTTGGATTACGGTCGAATCATATGTAGATTGCTTACGTATCATGGCCCCACATGAATCAGACTAAGTATAGTTCTTGAAAATGAATGCAAAAATAAGAAAACAATTTTTGGGAATGTTCAATTTTTCATTAATAAACAACTGCGATTACAAAAGCTACTAGGCTATTTTGTTTGTGTTTCTTTCTTGAACAACGGAAATTAAAAAAACAGACTCAAAAGCAAAAATACAGACTCGATTAACTAAGAATACATCAAAGCTTCAAATCCTGGGGACCGCGGAGCATCGTTCGGCATCGTCGCGGGCCTGCGCGTAAGACCCCTTTGCAACTGATCTAAATCATTCATGACCCGGCGAACAAATATCATCACTGAGGCAAAGGACGTGGTACAACCCATTCGCTCACCGGCCTGACAATTCATGACAATATAGTGGGCAATGTTTCTGATCCTTTCCCTGATTCGTCCCTTTTCTTGGAGGAGTCGGCTTATTTGTTGGGTACGAGCCTCTAGCGCATGAGAGTCCTGGAAATGCAGGTCTTGTAGCAATTTTATTTCCTTTTCCATCTCGGAAATTAACCCATAGCACTGGTCTATCTCGGCTTGGGATTCTCTATCCCGCTAGGCTGTCTTTTCTTCCATAGTATTCATTTTTCTCTTCATTTTGGCAATGGTCCCCTCGTATTTTGCACAAATTGGGCTTTTTATTCAGTCTTCATGGCCCACTGTGCCCGAAGCCTTGCCATGTTTCCCTCGGATTTTTCTAATTCTTCTTGGCAGTCCGAGACTTGTCTCTTTAACCCTTTGATCAACCTTTCATCAGATAGACTTCTTTCTTGGTTCCTGGCATCTATTTTCATTTGCTTAATTTGGGCTTTGAGTGCTTCGTTCTCCTGAGCTAACTTCTTTTTATCTCCTTCATCAGCTACAGCCTGTATACTCTTGTCGAATTGGAGGTCCCGGACCTGTTGCTCCAACTGTCCTATTCTAGCTCGGTACTCCCTTTCCTTGGCTTGCCAATCCCATTGCACCTGGACCCCATCGCTGAATTGCAGCACGTGCGGCCTTTTAGCGGGTCTCTCTGGGATTTGAAACCTTTTGCCAAACCATGTCAGATATTTGGGATCTACCTCGCCTCTAGCTTGGTTCTGTGCTATGGTTTTAGACTCGAGGAATCGGCACTTGTCACACCTCCCTTTTTCCGAGCTTTGCTACACCNTAAAATATTTGATTTTAATACATGTTAAACCTATAGTACAATTTTAAAGTTATTTACCGCTTTTTGTCAATTATTATTTTATTTAAGAAAGTGAACGTCGTTTAAGAACGTATTTTTGGATCACGTCACATGAAATGCACTCGGATCCTCGACACATTCTTATTCAACATTTTTGAATTTGGATTTGGGTCGCATGAAATGCACACCCGAGCTTAGGAAGGTAATTTTATTAAAATCGCGTCTGAAGAGACTAACGTGTTATTAACTTTGCGAGAGGCCTTAAAATTTTCTAAATGGCACATCCCGAGTTCTAAGTATTTTTATGAAGTAATTAATGAGGGCCCCACAATTATGTATCTGGTTTGGCGAGGCTCGTCTCATTTTATTATTAAAAGGCCAACCTAAAGCAAACTAAAATTTTTTATTTACTATTTGTCTCTAAAAGACCAATTAACTTACATTTATAAATTCGGCCCTCGAATTCAAGTCCGAATTCAAACAAAAGGGAAGACACTTTTAGCATGAACCCGCTACCCAATTCGAAACCCAAATTTACATTCGCGAGTTAATTTCCTAGATTCCTAATGTAATTTTGATGATCTTCTAATTTATGGAAATTTTGGGCCTTAAAGATCTAACCCAGGCCCAAACCAACTCAACTTTTATCTATTATCAAGCCAAACGGTCATTAATATGATTTAGAACTAACAAACCCATCGATGAATTGCTACTGACCTGTTACCAATTTCGTTTCGAGTCTGTAGGCCTTAATCATGTTTACACTGAAGAACAATAGGTACAGAAAATATTGATATTAGCATAATTAGAAAATAAAATTTCCACAGGACAGAACTTGAGGACCTTTTGTTAAACTTGCAACAGTACCTACTGAATATGATATTCGAATCTATATCTTAATTATCAAGGATTACTTGATTTTGTGACAATGCAACACATGAGTTCATATTTCAAGTCCCATTTCCAGGCAATATCTAATCTATCTCGATTTTATAAACCAACTTTCGTATTCTACATTTAACTACTATTGTTGAATAGCATAACATGAAAACAGATTCAACCTAGATGTGATGAAACCAACCAAAACTAACAAATTAGAACTATTAAACTAATACATGGAAACGATTATTAAATACTTTCTAAGTTGCTTTTACACAAACGTAATAAGAAGCTAATAGGATACTAATTATAATCAATTGTGAGCTATGCTAATAATCTAACAGGGTATTAAAAGCTCATACAAATCTGAGAATTATCAGTCTAGACAGTCCATTACTTAACAGTCTACGTTATACACATCAAGCAAAACTAGATAAAACTACTTCATAACAATCTATCCACATGTTGACAAGTAACCATCCAAATGAGTGCATATCATCAAGCAGCCAAATCATGAATGTATTTTATTTCAACTTCAAACTCAGAGTTACATTAGAGTGTTTCAAAGCAGTGTACATGTGGATCAGAATTTAAAGGAGAAGAAGAAGTTAGCGCAGCAGCAGCAGATTCAACAGCAAATGAAACCAGCAACTCGGGAAAATTTCAAACCTAGCTGATTAACCACAAAATTGTTCGAACAGCACTCAAATGCAATCAAATTTTGATCCAGGACATACAGCACTTCTTCAGCAATCAAAACGATCAAAAACTCACTCCAAATGAACACTCACAATTTCAGAGATTTTGAATAGCTAAGTATAGTACAGAAACAGAGTAATTGAACTATTTTTTTAATCTTAAAATCAATGTAACAGTAATTTTTGGGATTTTTCTATTAGATTTCTATTGGTTTTTTATTTTTGATGGTTTGAATTTCAAAATCAGATCTGAATCTAGAGAGGGAGCTTTTGGGGGGAATTTTTGGAGGCTGAAAAAACTTCGACTACAAGGCAGGTTAATGCCCTTTTTATAGGCAAAATTAGGGGAGGAAGCTTCTAGACCTTGTTCACACTTTTCCCCCCTTTTTTTGTTTACGATTTTACTGATTAGTCCCTAAAAGACCGACTTGTGTTTCAAATTCTCTTACTAATTTTCCTGAAATTTCACTTTTGACCCCACCTAGAAACTTCTAGGGAGTTCCAAATCAGTTATTGCTAGATTTCCTTTGTCTAAAATTCCTACATTGCCCTTGACTACCTCTCCAGTTATGGGTCATGCTAGACCAAACGGAACCCCAAAGTTGCTGTTTGGGATGGACCATACGAATCAGGGCCAAAACTCCACCCAACCCAAAATTCTGACCCAACCTCAATGTCAAAAGAATACACCCAATTCAACACTTGCAAACTAAATAAATTCTATCTATTTACCAGGATTAAACAAAGTTAACTCAAAGCCTTTTCTTTTGCAGATTAAAACAGAAACAAGAGAAAGAACGAAAATAAAGATAGCAAAAGAGATGAGAAAAATGACAGAAAAGAAAATTCAAACAATTGAATTGATGAGAAAAATGACGGAGAATAAACGGAGATAGTACCTTCAAAGTCGCCTAAACAGGGCTTTGATGAACTTTATGGCTTCGATTCGAGTCAAAACGAACATTAACCATATGTTCTCGAAGAAAACATACGGTCAATATACGTTTCAAACCATATCGCTTAAAAATCTTGAAATGTTTTCTCCTTCATTTTTAGATTCAACAGTGGTCTGTTTTGGCTAGGATTTGGAGAGTAATAGTGATGGATTAGGATTCAGGGAGGGGTGATGGTTGCCTGGGTAAAATTTGAGGTGATTTAGAAGTGACGCCGCCGGATACGGCGGAGGAGATTATGGCGGCGCCCTAGGGTTTTGAATATTTGATGATTTCTGATGGTATTTGAGGGAGATGGATGGTAGCATGGTTATGATGAGAGGGAGGGGAAGCGATGGTGTGATTTTCAGGTGATTTGGACGAACGCCGCCGCCGGCGGCGATTTTCGGCCGCCGGCGGACGGTGGGGGTACGGTGAAGTTATGATGGTGAGGCAAAGGGTTGAACAGGGTACGAGGATGGGAAAATTGTTTTAGGATTTTTTTGTAAGATTTTATTACAATTATATTAAAAGCTAATGATTGATTGTGGACCGTTGGATTAAGAAAACATGTGGCTCAGATTTAATTATGACGAAACGTCGTCGTTTAAAGAAATCAGGGCTGAACCAGGCAGGGGTTGATTTGGGCAGGGTGTTGGACGTTTGTTGTTTGGGCTGGGTAATTTTGGCCCAATACCTTATCAAGACCATTTTTTTTCAATTGTTTGTTTTTCTTTTATTCTTTTTATTTCTTTTATTTATTTCCTTTTCTGATTTTCATTTTGTATTTTTTACATATTTTGATTTTATTAAATGCTAAATTAAAATTCAAAATCAAATTGACGCTACACATATATTTCCTAATTTCCCAAAACGCAAACTAAAACAAATTTAAACCAGAAACGCAAAAGTTCCATTTTTGTTATTTTCTCTATATTTTGTTCTAAACAAATTAATACTAAAATGTGAAATTAAATCCGTAAATGCAAATGCATATATTTTTTTTATATTTTTCATATGAATAAAAATGCACAAAATTCAACAAAATTCACAAAGAATTGTAAAATAATAAAGAAATTATTTTATTTGAAAATTTTGGAATAATTTTCTTAAGGCGAAAATCACGTGCTCACAGCTGCCCCTCTTTGCCCGGAAACACGAAGAGTTTTCGTGCAGAGACAAGTGAGCGAAAATGAGCGATTTTTGCCCGTTCGCATATTCCGTGTGAAGCATTTTGAAAACCGTCTGAACGAACCTTGCTTCAAAGGTTGCCTACATATCCTGGGCTAAACCGAAATTAGGTCAGTGTAGTTCGGGAAGGTTTGGTAGCTGGGACTACCAGGAGCTGTGATTTCACTGTTGTTGCTGCTGTTACTTCTTGCTGACCTCCTTATTACACCGTGGTAAAACAAAACAAGCTATCCTAAGCTATGATCTATGAATTACAAAAGATCCTATCTATTCTTTCAAACTTGCTCTTGTGTTGCCTTGAACTTGTATCTTGTATTCTTCCGATGGGATTCTTGTTGTTGTCTTGAATTATAATTGGCAATGTTTTGCCATTCCTCCGAGTGATGCTTGACTGCTGCAATTTGAAGTATATGCCCATTTTTCAGGTGGGCTCCTAGTTGCTGACGCTTGAAAAGTATTCCCTTGTTCTCCAGGTGGGCTCCTGACTGCTGATGCTTGAAAAGTATTCCCTTGTTCTCTAGGTAGGCTCCTGATTGCTGGCATTTGAAAAGTATTCCCTTGTTCTCCAGGTGGGCTTCTGACTGCAACAAAATAGACAAACAAAGAAAATTTTCTGCCCCAGTTTGGTGGCTGGGCAGACTTGTGAATTGTTACCTAAGCTATTGATACGATGGTGAGAGCAGAATTAATGGCTTGATTGGCATGTACGACCTTTGTGAGTAAAATCATTTGACTAAAATTTTATCCTAGGAGAAGATTCATCAGACTAGGTTTACTATCTCAGGAAAAGATTCATCAAACTAAGATTTTGACTCTAGGAGAAGATTCATCAGACTAGGTCCATTTTGTTATTTTTGGAAAAAGGTTTGTCAAACTAAGATTTTGACTCTAGGAGAAGATTCATCATACTAGGATGTTGACTCTAGGAGAAGATTCATCAGACTAGGTCTTTTGTTATCTTAGGAGAAAGGTTCATTAGACTAAGATTTTGACTCTAGGAGAATATTCATCAGACTAGGTCTTTTGTTATCTCAGGAGAAAAATTCTTCAGACTAAGATTATGATCCTAGGAGGTAGTTCCTCAGACTAGGGTGTTTTGTTGTCTTAGGAGAAAGATTCATCAGACTAAGATTTTGATCCTAGGAGGCGGTTCCTCAGACTAGGGTGTTTTGCTATCTTAGGAGAAAGATTCATCAGACTAAGATTTTGACTCTAGGAGAAGATTTATCAGACTAGGTCTTTTGTTATCTTAGGAGAAAGGTTCTTCAGACTAAGATTATGATCGTACGAGGCGGTTCCTCAGACTAGGGTGTTTTGATATCTTAGGAGAAAGATTCATCAGACTAAGATGTTGACTCTAGGAGAAGATTCATCAAACTAGGTCTTTTCTTATCTTAGGAGAAAGATTCTTCAGACTAAGATTTTGACTCTAGGAGAAGATTCATCAGACTAGGTCTTTTGTTATCTTAGGAGAAAGATTCATCAGACTAGGTCTTTTGTTATCTTAGGAGAAAGGTTCATCAGACTAAGATTTTGACTCTAGGTGAAGATTCATCAGACTTGGTCCATTTTGGCTATCTTAGGAGAAAGTTTTATCAGACTAAGATAATGATCCTAGGAGGTGGTTCCTCAGACGAGGGTGTTTTGCTATCTTAGGAGAAAGATTCATCAGACTAAGATTTTGACTCTAGGAGAAGATTCATCATACTAGGTCCATTTTGGTTATCTTAGGAGAAAGTTTCATCAGACTAAGATTTCGATTTGGAAAAAAATCCATCAGACTAGGCCTTTTATCCTAGGAGGAAACATTGTGAAAAGTAATGGAAAAGGTCAATGATTTGAGAGACTTCCCTTTTGTCGGTTCTCCTCTTGTTCCTTTCCTTTTTCTTTCGGTTATTGTTCCCCCTACTGTTGAACCAACTTTCTTGCATTGCTCTATTCCTATTTCAAACAATGAAAACTTGTGAGTTTAAAATGTGGTGGTTGGTTTGTGGCCTTGAACCTTGAAGGCGGCCCGATATCCTCCATTTGTTGCATTGCATGAACTGTCATTTCCCTAGTCCTTATGTCTCATATGAATCCCCCAGCATGTCTATTGTCCCCACTTCGTATATATGATGTTCTTTCTTGACTTAACCACTGGCTTTGGCCTTGAGTTTATTGTTCCTTCACTTATCACGATGACTGATTCCCACTCAAAGATCTTGCTTGTTTATTGATTAACCGCTTTCTTTGCTACCCTTAACATAGTAATATCTCTGATCCGTTCACCAAACATCCTTCATCTGTTGCATTGTTCCTGAATTGATATGTTCCAAATCCTTGTATTTCACACGAGTCCCAAAGTATGTTGATTGTGGCCAACTTATTGTGTCTGCTGTTTTCTCCTGGCTTGACTCCTTTATATGCTTACCAGATCCTTTTTTAATTAGAAAGCTTGGTGGCAGATTTTGAAGTCATTTCTCACTTGTTTTGAATGATAGACCCAGGAAGAGGGAATAAAACAAGGTGGGAGGAATGGAAAGAGACGATTCTTAACAAGAAACCTACAGAGTAGCAAACCATCAGATGTGGATACCGACTCTAGTGACCTTGACATGCACCTTCAGTCTACTCTGTTTAACAAATCTGATTTTTAGCTCTTGTTGTACCTTTTCACCGTGAAACTGGGCTTCAATGCTCCGCTTTCCCGATCTGATTCACAATCCTTATTCGACTTGTAGTGCCCAAAGGGTTTTCACCATCAAGCCTATCTCATTTTGGTTTTTCTCTCAACTCACCGTTGCCTTATGGTGCCCGTGAAGGTTTTCACCAATAAGACTCTCTCATTTTGATTTCTCTCAGCTTTCATCGCCTTGGGGGTACCCATGAGGGTTCTCATCAACAAGACTTTCTCATTCTTCATTTCCTTTGTTTGGACCAGAGTGTTGCCCCTGATATGATTCACCTCTGCATGCTTGACTCGACATTTCTTGAAGACTGATCGGAAGGTCTTTCTTTGGATCGTAATGCAGGCTTTTGGATGGGGATAGAAAGAAGGGTATCAAAGGCTCAAAACAATTCAACATGGGCTCAAAATTACAATTTTCGGAATCAGATTTCCCACGACAACCACAACTTCTGCCCCAGTTTCTTTCTTGGGGACTTTTGGATTTTATTTTGGTGTGACTAAACCTCAGAGAGAGGCTGCCTACATACCCTTTCGGGATCAAGTCAAACGTAGTTCGGGCAACTACATTTGTTGTTGCGATCTTTCCTTTCTTCCACTTTTCCTTTTCTTTCTTTTCATTTCTTTTCTTTTCCTTTCTCTTTTCTTTTTCTTTTCTTTCTTCTTTTTCTTTTCTTTTCATTTCTCTTTTTGCTTTTTTTTTTTTGCTTTTTTTTTCTTCTTTTATTTTCTTTCTTTTTCTTTTCTCTTTTTGCTTTTCCTTTCTTTTTTTCTTCCTTTATTTTCTTTCTTTATCTTTTCTCTTATTTTCTTTCACTATTTTTCTCTTGTTTCTCCGCTCACTTCCCCATTCGAACTTGCGAGTCTTATTATTGATTCCGAAATAGGGGTATGCAAGAAAATAACCGAGGCTCAAAGGGGTAACAAAGGATAAAGTGTTTGGATAGCAGAATAAAATGCGTTCGTCATTCCAATCTCCCAAACATGCCAAGTAAAAAGTACGCAATTAAACAATGCTGAGGAAAACACACATAACATCTTTTGAGTGACTCACATATTTGCCTTCTGTATTTGTCAATTACCTAACACCATTGGACAACAATCTCGGTACCAAAACGGTCCCTGTAGACTTGGGGCAAACTTGTTCAAACCGATGCAGCATGATGCATTTCAACAGTATTTCTTTATGTTTTATTTTCCCCCAGTTTCACTTAGTTTGGGCTCCAAGTGCTCTCAGAATGCTTTTACTTATTTCCCTCAAACATTGTTTCATTGCTTCATTATTAAACTGACACTTACAAACCAGGCTGAGAATTATGCGTGCATGTCATGTCACCAAAGCCATCATGAAAAGAATTGTAAAAGGAAAAGGAAATAAAATGAAATGGAAATGGCGCGATACAGAGAATTGTATTAGACTGACAGTGGAAGGGTTTAGACAACAACACAAGCAAACGAAACTAGTTACAACCCTTGAAAAAACCTAGACGGCACTAAACAAGCTACTATGACTAAACAAAGCAAAAGTGAAAGGATAGAAGGGTTTGAATCACAAGACAATGTCCGGATTACAACCCTGAGATAGCCCGGACAACAGAAATGACACCAAAATAAACCACCAAAACTCCAAGAGATGGAGCGTCTTCCCAATTACCAATCATGGCATCTTAACCACTGAATTTCACAACAAGGTTACTGGAACTTTCACAAGCCTTCATCACGTTGCTCTCAGCAAGCTGCTTTTGGGTTTTTTCTGTCGGCTCATTCTTACGATCAATTATTCCCACCATATGCGTCTCATTACGCACAAGAGATGGACTTTTGCCAGTGTTTACTGCATCTGGACTTTGCACGACAATGTCGCCTGCATCAATAAGCATCTGAATTGCATTCTTCAACTTCCAACATTTTTCTATGTCATGTCCCAGGGCACCTGAGCAGTATGCACACCTTTGAGAAGGATTAAACTTCTTTGGAATAGAGTTCGGCATTTTCATCTGAATTGGCTCTAACATATCCAATGTCCTTAACCTCTGGAAAATACTGGCATATGATTCTCCCAATGGAGTGAGGGTTTTCTTCTTCCGTAACCACTCATTCTTAAATGTTGGATTGGGCCGAAAACCTGATCCGGGGTGTTTTTGGTAAGCTCGCGGGGGTAGCTGGGCACTTTGAGGAACTGGGTACCAGGAATGTGATGGGCAACTTTGGGATTTCTGTGCATAAGGATAACCGTGGGGACGATGTCGAGGCTGGAAGTGTTGATCAAGAAGACCTATCGGATCGTCTTTTCTGTTCCTCTTTCTTCCAACCAAGCTTACTGGTATGTTCTGAATGGCTTCCAAACAACTCACGATTTTGCCTGACTTGATTCCTTTTTCTACTAGCTCCCCCATTTTTAACACATCGTTGAAAGGCTTTCCCAGGGCCGGGATCAAATGACTGTAGTAGATGGGTCCCTGGGCCTGTAGAAAAAGCTTGACCATTTCTTCTTCATTAATCGGAGGACTGACTCGAGCAGCTTGCTCCTTCCATCTGAGCCCAAACTCATTAAAGCTTTCCTCCGGCCTCTTTTCCATTTTAGATAACGAGGAGCGGTCTGATGTAACACTCGATTTATACTGAAAATATCGGACAAAATCTTGAGCCATGTCGCCCAATGTAAGCCACTTATCAACATCTTGGCGGGTATACCAGTCCAAGGCTGCTCCAGTTAAGCTTTCACTGAAATATGCCATCATTACATCGTCTTTCTACCCAACAATCCTCATTTTATTGCAATAGATCCTCAGGTGGGCCACCGGATCTCCACGCCTATCGTACAAGTTGAATTTTGGTACTTTGAACCCTGCGGGTATGATGCCCTGGCTTTCAACTCTTTGCTTGTGCCTAAAGGACTGTTCTGTGCTTTTCAAATTCCTGGGTACCCCATCTCGCTCTTCTCTTCCCGTAACCCTTTCATTTCTAGCATGAAGCTGCTCATCTTGGAAACTCTTCTTGTATGAATTAAGGATCTTGCGGGCACCTTCTGGGAGGTGATATTGAGTATTGTGAGCTTTGGGTGGATATTCATTGTTTGGGGTAATGGGTATGACATGGGAGTAATTTCGGGAAGATGAGTGATGGAGTTATTAGGGTAGTGGGGAAATTTGTGATAAGCGGGTGTATCTGGGGAATATGGAGGATCATTTGGCGCTGTGTTTGTAGCATGGGTAAGGGCAACATCTGGAAAAATTGGTGGTGGCGGGGGTGGTTCCTTCCTAGTCATCCAGGCTTGGTACATGTCTGTCACGTGTCGTCTTAACATCCGCACCTCTTCACTCAACCCATTATCCCGTTCAACCAACTGATGTCGAGCACCGGTATCAATCAACTCAGTTCTATTGTCATTCACCATTGCCTTTTATCCTTGTGTTCTAATGATGAATTACTGCTTTAAAACCAAAAAACCAACCACCTTTCTGGAATGACAAAATGAAGCCACCATGTTAGCGTTAGGGCATTTAGCATATTGATTTTTCTTTCCTTTCTTTCTTGTTTTTTCGCTATTTTCTTTTCTTTTTGCCTTTTTGTGGTTTTTCCTCTTTTCCCTTTTTCTTTTGGTTATGGTCGAATCCTACATGGATTTCCTACGTATCATGACCCCGCATGAATTAGACCGAGCGTAGTTCTTGCAAATTGAATGCAAAATTTTGTTGTTTTTGTTTTTCTTTTTTGTTTTGAAGGGTTTTCCAAATTGTTTTTCTTGAAGGGGAATAACAAAATACACACTCGATGATAAAAAACTAAATCAAAAGTACACCAAAGCTTCACATCATGGGGCCCACGGGGCATCACTCGGCATCGCCATGGGCCTGCGCAAGACTGAGAAGGCTTCAACGTCAATTGTGACTATTTAAAAAAACTGGCCATGTAATGACTTATTTTGACTTAAAAAAAATAAAGTGGCTATTTTTGCAAAATTTGGTTTTTCTTCATCTTTTTTTTATGACAACGAAGACTCGGTTTTACAGATACGGCCTTCCAGCACTTCCGAAAGGGAGATTTTAAGATTGTGCCCGCAATCCGTTTTAAAATGACTCAAGGTGGCTGTTCTTGCGAAAAACAGCCTTCCGGCGCCCTGTTGGGACATTCGGCTTATTGTTCAACAAGAATGGCGTCACCCGACTTATTGGGTAAAAATTAAAATTTTGTATTTTTGGCTATTTTTGCAAAAGGGGTAGTTGGACCCGATGAGGGTTACCTACGTATCTCACATCCGGTGAGAATCAAACCAGCGTAGTTCGGGCAAATTTGCCAAAATCAAAGCTATTTTGAACAACCATTTTTCTTTTTTCAAATATTTTCTATTTTTTTCTCGTTTCATTTTTCATTTTCCAAAAATCCGATAGCATTTCGGCACTATTCGGGTATTGGTTTTTTTTTTCAAACAAATGATTACCCTCACTTAGTCCTAACACTGCTATTTTTGATAATTTGTCACTCATTGTATACGAGCAGGTCAACATGCAAAGCCGAGCAAATAAATGCGCAAGTAGCACGTAAGATGCATCAAGATGGTCATTTCAATTCAGGTCACATNGTTTATTGGTCTAGGCCTGGCTTACCCGAGCGGACAACTCGGGCCGAGGGGGAGGCAGCGTACCGGGGATACAGAAGCTCCGTCAACTTAGCAACTTATCCAAACCTCGTTCTAAATTGGGAAAGACTCTAAACAGAAGAGAAGCTACATGAAGTGCACCCTTCTCCATGATGTAGAAGACTCAGAGAGAGGAAGGGATTCGTGACAGTTTATATACAATTTAACAAATTTTAAAGCGGTAAAACATTTAGCACGTAAAGCATGGAACATGTATCAAAATCAAAGTAAGCCAAATACAACAATTTAACTGAGCTCGAATTCTTGAACCCTGAACCAAAGTTCTGGGTTCTTGTCCCCAGCAGAGTCGCGAGAGCTGTCACACCTTCCTTTTTCCGAGCTTTACTACACCCCGTGAAGGGTATAATAAAAAAGGAGTTTTTCCAATTAAAGGACAATCGAAACGGGATTCGTTTATTAAGAGATTCAAAGTTGCCACTTGGGAGATTTATGGTGTCCCAAGTCACCGGTTTGAATCCCGAATCGAGGAAAGGGTTTGACTCTGTCTTACAGTCGCGAACCAGAAATCCGGGTAA
>MU684967.1:159918-171973 GCA_026770625.1 Nicotiana glauca | reverse complement strand
AGTAATTAATGAGGGCCCCGCAATTGTGTATTTGGTTTGGCGAGGCTCGTCTCATTTTATTATTAAAAGGCCAACCTAAAGCAAACTAAAATTTTTTTATTTATTATTTTTCTCTAAAAGGCTAATTAACTTACATTTATAAATTTGGGCCTCGAATTCAAGTCTGAATTCAAACAAAAGGGAAGACCATTTTAGCTTGAACCCGCTACCTAATTCGAAACCCAAATTTACATTTGCGAGTTAATTTCCTAGATTCATAATGTAATTTTGATGATCTTCTGATTTATGGAAATTTTGGGCCTTAAAGATCTAACCCAGGCCCAAACCAACTCAACTTTTATCTATTAGCAAGCCAAACGGTCATTAATATGATTTAGAACTAACAAACCCATCGATGAATTGCTACTGACTTGTTACCAATTTGGTTTCGAGTTTGTAGGCCTTAATCATGTTTACACTGAAGGACAACAGGTACAGAAAACATTGATATTAGCATAATTAGAAATTAAAATTTCCACAGGACAGAACTTGAGGACCTTTTGTTAAACTTACAACAGTACCTACTGAATATGAGATTCGAATCTATATCTTAATTATCAAGGATTACTTGATTTTGTGAAAATGCAACACATGAGTTCATATTTCAAGTCCCATTTCCAGGCAATATCTGCTCTATCTCGATTTCAAATCTACAGGATAATTATAAACCAACTTTCTTATTCTACAATTAACTACTATAGTTGAATAGCATAACATGAAAACAGATTCAACCTAGCTGTGATGAAACCAACTAAAACTAACAAATTAGAACTATTAAACTAATACATGGAAACGATTATTAAATACTTTCTGAGTTTCTTTTACACAAACGTAATAAGAAGCTAATAGGATACTAACTATAATCAATTGTGAGCTATGCTACTAATCTAACAGGATATTAAAAGCTCATACAAATCTGAGAATTATCAGTCTAGACAGTCCATTAGTTAACAGTCTACGTTATACACATCAAGCAAAACTAGATTAAACTACTTCATAACAATCTATCCACATGTTGACAAGTAACCATCCAAATGAGTGCATATCATCAAGCAGCCAAATCATGAATGTATTTTATTTCAACTTCAAACTCAGAGTTACATTAGAGTGTTTCAAAGCAGTGTACATGTGGATCAGAATTTAAAGGAGAAGAAGAAGTTAGCGCAGCAGCAGCAGATTCAGCAGCAAATGAAACCAGCAACTCAGGAAAATTTCAAAACCTAGCTGATTAACCACAAAATTGTTCGAACAGCACTCAAATGCAATCAAAGTTTGATACAGGACATACAGCACTTCTTCAGCAATCAAAACGACCAAAAACTCACTCCAAATGAACACTCACAATTTCAGAGATTTTGAATAGCTAAGTATAGAACAGAAACAGAGTAATCGAACTTTTTTTTAATCTTAAAATCAATGTAACAGTAATTTTTGGGATTTTTCTATTAGATTTCTATTGTTTTTGGATTTTTGAAGGTTTGAATTTCAAAATCAGATCTGAATCTAGAGAGGGAGCTTTTGGGGGGAATTTTTGGAGGCTGAAAAAACTTCGACTACAAGGCAGGTTAATGCCCTTTTTATAGTCAAAATTAGGGGAGGAAGCTTCTAGACCTTGTTCACACTTTTCCCCCCTTTTTTTGATTTCAGATTTTACTAATTAGTCCCTAAAAGACTGACTTGTGTTTCAAATTCTCTTACTAATTTTCCTGAAATTTCACTTTTGACCCCACCTAGAAACTTCTAAGGAGTTCCAAATCAGTTATTGCTAGATTTCCTTTGTCTAAAATTCCTACATTGCCCTTGACTACCCCTGTATTTACCTCCTAAACCTCTCTAGTTATGGGTCATGCTAGACCAAACGGAACCCCAAAGTTGCTGTTTGGGATGGACCACACTAATCAGGGTAAAACTCCACGCAACCCAAAATTTTGACCCAACCTCAATGTCAAAAAAATTACCAATTTCAACACTTGCAAACTAAATTAATTCTATCTATTTACCAAGATTAAACAAAGTTAACTCAAAGCCTTTTCTTGTCCAGATTAAAACAGAAACAAGAGAAAGAACGAAAATAAAGATAGCAACAGAGATGAGAAAAATGACAGAAAAGAAAATTCGAACAATTGAATTGATGAGAAAAATGACGGAGAATAAACGGAGATAGTACCTTCAAAGTTGCCTAAACAGGGCTTTGATGAACTTTACGGCTTTGATTCGAGTCAAAAACGAACATTAACCGTATGTTCTCAAAGAAAACATACGGTCAATATACGTTTCAAACCATATCGCTTAAAAATCTTGAAATATTTTCTCCTTCGTTTTTAGATTCAACAGTGGTCCGTTTTGGCTAGGATTTGGAGAGTAATAGTGATGGATTAGGATTCAGGGAGGGGTGATGGTTGCCTGGGTAAAATTTGAGGTGATTTAGAAGTGACGCCGCCGGATACGACGGAGGAGATTATGGCGGTGCCCTAGGGTTTTGAATATTTGATAATTTCTGATGGTATTTGAGGGAGATGGATGGTAGCATGGTTATGAGGAGAGGGAGGGGAAGCGATGGTGTGATTTTCAGGTGATTTGGACTAATGCCGCCGCCGGCGGCGATTTTCGGCCGGTGGGGGTACGGTGAAGTTATGATGGTTTGGCGGAGGGTTGAACAGGGTACGAAGATGGGAAAAGTGTTTTAGGGTTTTTTTTGTAAGATTTTATTACAATTATATTAAAAGCTAATAATTGATTGCGTACCGTTGGATTAAGAAAACATGTGGCCCATATTTAATTACGACGAAACGTCGTCGTTTAAAGAAATCAGGGCTGGACCAGGCGAGGTTGATTTGGGCTGGGTGTTGGACGTTTGTTGTTTGGGCCTGCGTAATTTTGGCCCAATACCTTATCAAGACCATTCTTTTTTTTTCAAGTGTTTGTTTTTCTTTTATTCTTTTTATTTCTTTTATTTATTTCCTTTTCTAATTTTCATTTTGTATTTTTTACATATTTTGATTTTATTAAATGCTAAATTAAAATTCAAAATCAAATTGACGCTACACATATATTTCCTAATTTCCCAAAACGCAAAGTAAAACAAATTTAAACTAGAAATGCAAAAGTACCATTTTTGTTATTTTCTCTATATTTTGTTCTAAACAAATTAATACTAAAATGTGAAATTAAATCCCTAAATGCAAATACATATATTTTTTTTATATTTTTCATATGAATAAAAAATGTAGAAAATTTAACAAAATTCACAAAGAATTGTAAAATAATAAAGAAATCATTTTATTTGAAACTTTTGGAATAATTTGCTTAAGGCAAAAATCACGTTCTCACAGCACTCATTCCATATCTTTCGGATTCTGCCTTCAGGAAATGTAGCCTTTAGGCCTAACTCAATGACTTGCCCACTCAGGTCTTCATCATTGTGCACTGTCTGCAATCTTCCAAGTTGTCGCAAAACCCGGTAAGGAGCGTAAGGCTGTATGCTTCGGATAACCATCAAAAGAATATAGGGGACCTCTGCCGACGTGTTTACAGCTTTAGTAGCAGGAAGCCACCCATAAGCCCATTCAATTTTATTTGCTATCAAGGATCTTAAGCATGACAACCAGGCCTCAGTACCTTCAGGGAACTCAATACCTGTCACCCGGGTCCCAAATTCTGCAATACAACTTAACCCAGTTAAACCGTAGTTCATATAGCCTGTGCGGTGACAGAGGTGTTCCTGCATCCACAACTATAAGAGCAAATTGCAACCTTGAAAGAATTTCATGCCTTTCCGACATTTGGTCAGAGCTCGGTACATTTCTGCAACAATCAGGGGAACCACTGTGCTACTAGGTTTTTTCATGGCAATATCTAGCATCCCTACTAGGCCGAGGTCTATGTTACCATCTTCTCTCGGACAAATCATCACTCCTAGAAAGGCTACCATAAAGGCTAATTACCGTCGGGCTTCCCATTTGTCTTTATTTCCGGCATGTGTCAAGCCGGTGTTGGGTTCCTCGAAACCTTTTGGGTTACTATATCGGTGGTATAGAAAATGCAACGTACAACACCCTTCTACCAGATGCGGGTCTTGAATATCCCGGCTGATGTTTAACAAATCCAACCTATGAAGGGTTACCGGTCGTGGGGCCAATGGGTATCTACCTCGGAGGTTTCCGTTGAGACCCGCATATCCCGCAATCCCTTCTAATGTAGGTGTGAGTTCAAAATCTCAAAACCGGAATACGTTATGGGTCGAGTCCCAAAATGGTATTAATGCCTCAATAATATCCTTCCTCGATTTGATGTTCAATAAACCCACTAGGCCACCCGAAATTTTGACCACAGTATCTCTGCTTCCTTTTCCTAGATCATGCCACCACGTATGAAGTTTCAAGGGGATCTCGCTCAGGACTGAGAAGGTTTCGATGTTACTTGAAGTCATCCTGCACATTTATTTAAAGGGGGATTTTAATGACTTATTTGAAAAACAGGTTAGTTTTGCAAAAATTCTTTATTTAGAAAAACAAGGACTTGGTTTTGCGAATATGGCCCTTTAGCACTTCTGAGAGGAAGATTTTAAGACTATGCCCGCAAACCATTTAAAAATGACTCAGGGTGGCTGTTCTTGCAAAAACAGCCTTCCGGCGCCCTTTTGGGACATTCGGCTTATTTTAATCAAGAATGGCATCACCCGACTTATTTATGACAAAAATTTAAAATTTTGACATTTTTGGCTATTTTTGCAAAAAGGGAGGTTGGACCCGATGAGGGTTGCCTGCGTATCTCACATCCGATGAGAATCAAACCAGCGTAGTTCGGGCAGATTTGCCAAAATCAAAACTATTTTGAACAACAATTTTCTTTCTATTTTTTTCAAATATTTTTCTCATTTTTCTTTTTGTTTTTTCATTTTTCAAAAATTCGGCAGCATTTCGGTACTATTTGGGCATTGGTTTTTTTCAAAACGAATGATCACCCTCACTTAGTCCTCACACTGCTTATTTTTCTCAATTTTCACTCATTATATACAAGTCGGTCAACATGCAAAGCCGAGCAAATAAATGCGCAATTAGCATGTAAGATGTATCAAGATGGTCATTTCATTTCAGGTCACCTGTCCTAGACGGACCCAACCCTGTGTTGAGTCCCCTAAGTCAAATGTACATGATGCAAACAAACGTCTTACTGGGGATCCGGCATGAGTTTTTGTTCTTCTAGGTTTAAACCCTAGGTTTATTAGTGTAGACCTTGCTTACCCGAGTGGACAACTCGAGCCGAGGGAGAGGCAGCGTACCGGGGATACAGAAGCTCCACCGGCTTAGCAACTTATCCAACCTCGTTCTAAATTAGGAAAGACTCTAAATAGAAGAGAAGCTACACGAAGTGAACCCTTCTCGATGATGTAGAAGATTCAGAGAGAGAGGAAGGGATTCGCGACAATTTATACATACAATTTCAACAAATATCAAAGCGGTAAAATATTTAGCATATATAACATGGAACATGTAGAAAATCAGATAAAGCCAAATATAACAATTATACTAAGCTCGAATTCTTGAACCCTGAACCGGAATTCTAGGTTCGTGTCCCCAGTAGAGTTGCCAGAGCTGTCACACCTCTTTTTTTTAATGCACCTACCCCGAAGGATAATGTATAAGAGAGTTTTTCCATTTAAAGTGATATTATTCTAAATGGGATTATTTATTTGATTTTAGAGTCGCCACTTGGGATAGGATTAGCTTTTAGTTTCCCAAATCACCGATTTAACTTGAATCCCAAATCGAGGAAAATTTCGACTTCCCAATTGGAGTCTGCGAACCAAAAATTCTGAATAAGGAAATTTGTTGACCCGAGGTAAGGTGTTAGGCACCCCCCGAATCCCGTGGTTCCAGCACGGTTGCTTAAATTATTATAAATGGCTAAAATCTGATTTTTTATACATGTTCAAACCTATAGCGCAATTTTATAATTATTTACCGCTTTTGATTATTTTTTACGAAAGTGAACGTCGTTTAAAAATGTGTTTTCGGATCACGTCACATGAAATGTACCCGGATCCTCGACAAATTCTTATTCAATGTTTTCGGATTTGGATTTGGGTTACATGAAATGCATACCCATATTGAAGAAGGTGAAATTATTAAAAGCGTGCCTAAAGCGACTAATGGGTTATTATCTTTGCGGAGGGCCGTGAAATTCGGTAAACGGCACGCCCCAAATTCTAAGTATATTTTTTTTAATTAAGCACTTAATGAGGGCCCCACAAATTATCGGTTTTTTTTGGCGAGGCTCATCTTATTTTTATTTAAAGTCCAATCTAAAGCAAACTAAGATTTTTTATTTATTTTTGTCTCTAAAAGGGCCCAATTAATTTGCATTTATAAATTCGGGCCTCGAATTCAAGTCCAAACTCAAACAAAAGGGAGGACCCTCTTAGTTTGAATCGCTACCTAACTCGAAAACCCAAATTTATATTGCAAATTAATACCCCGTATTCCTAATGTAATTTTTTAAAGGGTTTAACTTATAACAATTTTTTTTTGGGCCTTAGAGGTCTGGCCCAATTCTGGTGGGTGAAGCCGTCCAGACGTGGACTTGGAGGCATGAAAATTGGGCCTGTTGTTGCAACTGGCCCTGATTTAATAGTCGTCCAGCCTTGGGACTTTTTCAAAGTCCAAACAAAGTAAGCATAATCCAGAAATTTGAAGCTTAAAATTAATACAAAGAGGTTATTGAGCCTAGATCCTTCAATTATCTATTGTTCTTAATTTTACCCAATATTAGATACTTATGTTGAGGTATTGAATAGCTCACTTAAACTCATAGATTTCAAAGAGGCTATATGAAACTATTGACACCTAACGAAGCCTGGGATTCAGACACAGGGCTTCCACTTTTTTAAAAAAAATACTAAATCAGAATATCAACATCAAAACGCACATATACTGCATTCCTTAACAGCACATTCAAAACATATATATCTTGATTCGCAAATTCAAATACACCAGCATTCGAAGTTAAACTACACTACACTAAGGCTCCTGATTTTAGATGAATCAATACAAGTCCAAAATTCAAAAGTTTAATGCAGCCCAGTTTAATTAAAATCCAATATAAATTGAATGAATATCACTAATATTGTCAAAGGCCAACAACATCTGTATTTCAATATAAAGGTCTAACATTCTTCAACATTTAATTTCCAGAGCTGTTCATACACACGGACTTGCTTTTCCAGATCACTTGAATTAGAGAAAATACCTGGAATTATGATAAGACAAAGAGAAGAAGAAGGAGGTCAGCAGCAGTTCTAGTATCCAATAAGCTCAACTAGTGAATCACAGCAACAAAGAACCAATTGAACTTAATTGTAAACCTAGGAAGCACTGTTAAATAGCCCATGACCAATTTTAAACCCTTAGATCACTCAAAACAGCTTGCATACACTTCAAACTAGCTTGAATCTTGTCGACGCCCCCTTCTAAAAGAAAGAAATCGGGTTTACGGCATTATGGACAAAACAACTCTTATTCCCTTTTGAGTAATCGGGTTATGGAATTTGAAGAATCGCCGTCTAATGATTATAGTGCATTAGGACACTTCAAAGAAAAAGAAGAAGATTGAAAGAAAACCAGAGTTTGGGTAAGGGCTTGAGATTATCTCGAGGGGAAGGTGTTAGGAATCCCTCAAGATCCACTAGTGTGGTTCCCGGCCATGCTTAATTGTGACTTTAAAGGAGTAGAATAAAGCAAGTAAGGTTTACACATAATAGTTACAAATAAGTTTGAAACTTTGAAAAGAAAAGGGAAGAATAGATAGTCTTTAGAAAAGGAGTTGATGCAAAGAAATGAAAGCACTTAAGGAAAAGAAAAGAAAGGAGGTCCTAGGCTTAAATTCAATATGGATCACATCAATGCAATACCCAGCAATCACTCCTCAAAAGAGGGGTCGCACGAGATATTGGTGCACCAATCATCATATCCATATTCTACCCTTCCCACCTCTTTAAGGTATTTAAACGCGATTAGTCTCGTTACCTATTGCATGCTATTACCCGTCCCAACCTATCAGTCCCGGGGTATTAGGACTTCTAATCCTAAAGGGGAGGAAAGGGGTAGGGGCATATATGTGGTTTAAAAGAACAAAATACTAGTGGCGACATCCAAAACAAATAGCAAATAATAGGGAGTTGACAAACAAGCATATAAGGCTCACGTAAGACCCCTTAAATCAGACAACACATGGTTTAGCATGCCTTGCACATACCAATTTGGTCTTTAAATTAAATTTAACGGCGGACAGACTAGTTTAACACATAGAGTTGGATAAAAAGTCTGCATTAGGCAACCCGGATCCAATTGTCAGAAATTGAGGTATTTTAAGCGAGTCATTTAGAAAAAAGCACTGTTTTCAGAAAAGGACCTAATTCAGAAGAGTTTAAAACAGAAGATTGAAAATTGCAGAAGTTCAGAGATGAATTCGAGAATTAACAGACTGATTTGATTAAGACACAGGAGAACTGTAAAAAGAGTTTTATGAAAAGGGGCAAATATTTAAAAAGAAAGAGTTGAAAATCTGTTTTGAAATATAACTTCAAGAGATGGATAGAAATTCAGGCAGAAGGTTTAAAGGCATTGTTTTAGAAGAAAGATGCAAGTTTGGAAAAAAACTTGAGATCATTACAGATTTATAAGAGTTTTAAATCGGGCGGGTTTGGAAGAGTGGTACTGAAAACTTTTTATTAAGATGTTTTAAAGGCCAGTTAACAGGGTTGTTATTATTTAAACACAGATTAGGAGATTTTAGACTCCTATAGGCATGATATCTATATCTTGATTTTTTTTTAAGACTTGTTACTATTATTGAACTGGTAAAGGAATGAGTATTCGATTACCCTACCGTTTGCCAAACGTTTATGCATTTCCTATAGGCATGATCTCTATATGCAACTTGTTACATGGATATTAAGTCTTATAGGTAGGATTTCTAATGATTTGCAATATGGCTGAATATTAAATCTTATAGGCATGGTATCTAGATGATCGAGTTAAAACGTTGAAAACCTATAGACATGGTATCTAGGTGATTAAAAACATTAACCTATAGGCATGGTATCTACCCTTTGTGCAATAAAATAAACCCCTCCCATGCCCTTTACTAATACTCCACGAGTTCCTTTTTTACAAGATAATTACAGAATCAGAAGAAAGAAAGAAAACGATTAAAAATACATCACAGCCTACAGCTAGATCCGAGCAGCCTAATTCAATCTTAATATCCAATAACATGTGTTTCACCAAATTCGGATTCCAGATTTCCAAGGCCTTCTCTCACCCAAAGTGTTTCAAAGTTCCAAGGAGCCTCAAGGACTCCAGGCAGTGCTTACACTCTGGATAACAATTGTTGTAACAGAATAGTGCAGTGTGCAATTGCCAGCCCTCAGGCATCCAAGTTCAGAGGGAACTCGAGGGTCCCAAAGCATGGCTTACCAAAGGGGGGCAGAACTTAAAAACTAGGAATAAGTGCAAAGTGAGAGAGGGGTTGTGGTCATACCCAACTATGGGCATAGACTGGCACACCCCTGACCATCTGCTTGGCCAACAAATAAAGAGCAGACTTTTAGAAGTCAAACTTCGGTCTGGATGGTGATTAGGACACCATAAGACCTGAGTTAAGGATCAGCACATAAGGGGTAAAGGGAATGGGAATTGCTTTGAGTAGAGGTTCAAGAGAACCTAATTCTAAGTCATGAGTGGCAATAATAGAATGCCAACATGACTCAGAATTGCACTCACACATAAGAAGGGGGTCAAAGGGTCAGAGTACCACACAAGAAAGCATTTACAGAAACATGAAGAAAGCAAGAGGGCATAACAGACTTGAAGGTGCAGAACACAATGAAAGAGATCATGACAGACTAAAAGGAGAATATAATGGAGAATGCATAACAGAAGAAGGGAAATAAACACATAGTGTAGGAGGGTATTATTTAACTAGAAAGACATACCAGTTGAAATTTTAGTACAGCAGAACAAACAAAAGTAAGTAATCAGCCAGAAAGTCAGCAAAAGCAAACTCAGGACCTTCAGCAAGTGTTTGATAGTTCAAGAGGAACTCAGGAGTATTTTAGACAGTAGAAGAGAGAGGAGCAGAGCACTTAGTAGAGAAAATAGAGAAAGTAATAGTAGAGAGAGTATTGGAAACTGTATAGTATTCGAAGTGTTTTTAAAATCTGAAATGGTTGTGTGTCCAATTCTCTTTGTGTGTTGAGAGATGAGCATGTATTTATACTTGAAGTCAGGCAAGTAAGCAAGGAAAGAAAATAGTCAAGTATCAATTAGGATCAATCAATAACAAAGGTTCCTTTAATTAAGGAGTCCAAATTTGAACGGTAAAGGACAGGAAATATTTAAGGAAAGGGGATCAAATAAACACATTGTGCACAGCATACAAATAAGGGTGAATACATGTGGATCTTAATTAAGGAAAGGGAATTTTAAAATACACGGTCAATTTAATAAGGAAAGAAGTAAACTAATTAGCACATAGTAATTCAGGGAATTAGGGATTCCCTAAATCCCTAATGAACCAAGCCAGACAACAAGGGAATCGAGAGGTTCAAAATTAAACAAGGAAAGAATCAATCGAATTCACACAAGGAAACACTGAAATCAATCCCCAAATCAAAGGTTATTCTGAGAGGGAAAATCTAACTATAAAGAGGGCATGAGCTTTAAACATGCGAGGCTGGATTCAAACAATAGCAAAGTATCATGCAACCAAAGGATTATAGCTAAAAGAGAGTATCAGATGGCATGCGAGAGGTCAGATAAAAGTCCCTATAGGATTTAAGCAAAAATCAGAACCACAAGGAGAAACAAAGATGAACTTAGAAATTAGGGCTTTGAAATCAAACTAGTTTAGAGATGAGAAACAAACAAGTCACATACAAGCAGCCTCAGGGACTCGACTGAAAACCCAAATTCTAGGGTTTCTACCCTTAATCGAGTGAAGAGACGAAAGCAAATACATCAGGCAAGAATAAGTTCAGAAAACCCCAAGGAACTAGAACCTTAAACATTTCAAGCAACGTAATAAGGGAACAAAATACTGTAAAAGAACTCATAAAGAAATGGTAGAAGAAAACATGGGAATCACAGTAGAAACACATAGGAGTTGTAGTAGAGCAAATACAGTAAGAGTAACACATAGGAATCACAGTAAAATAAGTAAAATCAAAAAAACCCTATGTCGGAGAAGATAAACAGTTTTGAAAGCACAGTTTTAAAAAGAAACTCAGAGGAATCGTTTGAAAACCTTAAAATAAACACACATATAGAGCAGATCTAGAGAAATTAGGAGAACCTCGAAAGGCTAGGGTTTTAGAAGAACCCTAGAAGCGAGAAAGGCCTGGAAAAGGTCTGTTCCGAGTCGAATGAGTTAGAGCTAGGCTCATAGGGCTAGGATATGCCGGAGATAGCCGTGAAACTCGAATCGGCGGAGATATGAGTGAAGGCCTTCAAGATCGAACCTTGAATCTTCAAGTAACAGGGGTATAAGGGCACATGGGGGTGAGTACATGCCACCCAGGGCTTGGGATGCCATTGATTCCGGTGAAACAAAGTGGAAACCGGCAGGATAGGGCTAGGGTTTCGGAGAGGGTTAGAGAGAGTATGAGAGAAGAAGGGATTTTAGGGGCGGCTATTTGTGAGAAATAAATTAGGGTTAGGGTAGTTGGGAATTAAAAATGAAAAGAAGGAATGGTGGCCGTTGATCAAAATGATCAACGGCCTAGATTAAAAGGAGATGGCCGGGCGGGTTAATTGAATTGTGTTTGGGGCGGGTCAAAATTAAAACGGGTCATCTCAATTCGGTGGAATTGGGTTTTAAATTATGGCTAAAATTGAAATAGAAATGGTCCAGATTTTAAATAGCCACTTTCTCCCTTTTTTATTTAATTAAAATAGTTAAAAATAATTTAAAAATAAATTAAAAGTACTGAACTAGTTAATAATATATAAACAATAAT